>JAHZNB010001531.1:0-10997 GCA_027744295.1 Callyntrura guangdongensis
ACAATTTATCTTTAAACGCTTAAATTAGAGATATTGGTTTATCAATGGATTGCTTTGGTGGGTAAAAAACAATTTGCAAACTTGAATTTTCCTAATATATGACAGTAAAAATAAATCTTTTTAAAACGCCAAAAATTCTTATTCAACCGGAATAGTTTTGACATTGTACCAAAGAAAAGTCATTTGTTGTTTATTTGTAATAAGTAAAAAGAAAACACAGGAAAGTGTACATATTACATGATATGCTTCTATCAGTCATTTGTCATGAGCACGTATCTTTAACTTTCATTAAAAGCGGTAAACTACTTGACCGGGGAAATCATCGCCCGGGTAAATCACCTACCTGGGAAACTGTACTCCGGGGAATACACCGTCTGGGTAAACCACTAACCGGGGAATCCTCCTCCCGGGAAAACCGTATCCCGTGGAATCTAACATCCGGGGAAAACACCGCCCGGGCAAACGATATCTCGGGATAAACGACATTTCGGGGAAACTGTATAAACGGGAAAAACACCTAGACCCGTCGTATCACTAGGACTTAGAAGACGTGGCTTTTGTACAGTTTACACAACACTTGACTGCCTAAATGGTACACTGATAGCACACAGAAATTGTGGTGGTATGCGTGTCAGTCAACGATAAGTAGAAGACTTCTCATGTAAAAAATGAATTTTTGCTTGGGGAACAAAAATGCATGTTTTGTTCTGTACTACGGGTACAAATTTGTAAGTTTTCACAATCCATAAGGCCATGGCCATTGGCTAAAGAAAAATCTCATTAGTACAATAAAATACGCGACAGTATTTTTTCTTGTTAAAAAGACTTTTTCTCCTGTCTCAAACTGAAGCTCAGCTCGTATTTTAGTATTAGTATTCTGTGAACTTTTCTCATAGTTATGTCTGCTTTAATTATTATTCATACAAATGTGACATTGGTTTCTTTTGACACTAATGATTTCCACTTGTTTTGCGGCTAAATTTTTCTTGCTGTTCATAATTGTCTGACTTTAAATTTATCACACGTTTCGAATTTTTGCTTAAATGTATTCAATTAATGTGCTTGGAATATAAATCTAATTTGCTTTCTACTTCCATGATATGAACTAAAATTACATATTCAAAATTATTTTTCAATTTAAACAGTGTGTCGCTTAAATTTATATTTTTTTGTAAAAAAAACAAATGTTTCTGTTCGACAGTTACAAAATATTCTCTGAACTCTACTTTGGTCATGTTTTGAAAAAGTTTGACAAGGTTAGTTCAGTTAAACTAATACCCCATGATGTCGTTTCATAAACGTATTCGCTATTGTCTCTACTTGGAACAGGATTTTTTTCTAAAACATGTCTAACTTTCTCTTTTGGCTGGATGTAATGAGAAAATCATTACTGCGTCAAATACAAGTAATATCGTACTAACACTCAGTCTGTCCGTCGGCGATTGCATGATAACTTGAAGTGGTTGTAATCATGAGAGATTCTTTTCGGTTCCTTTGTCTGCCAAATTCATTAGTGGGATTGAATAAGGTTGGTTCGTCATCTTGTTTTTCAATTTATCAACCGCCGAAAGCAGCGAGAAAACGTAAAAACCGTAAATTAATTTCTTACAATCGAGGCTTCAAGCACTGCAACCAAGTTTCCTGTTAGTTTGTAATCCAACAAAAACTAGTCGACTCCGTTTTTGAAACGCAAGCGTTTAGTCAGGACGGACGCCTCATTTTCCCCTAAAACCTGCCTTGTTGCTTACCTCACGTTTATATTCTCGTTTCTTCCACGACGCGGCTCTGTGATAACAAAGGCTTTTTGATATACTATGTTTGCATGTAAGATGCAAGATCACTGCTTGCTTTTTGAAAAAAAATACAAAATGAGGAAGCTGCCTGGAATGCAATTCGCTTTCACTTTGAGTGCGTCGTTTTTGGCAGTAGCACTCATCCACACGCCATTTACTTCCAATTTATGCAATGCAGATCTAACAAGATTATTTGGTCATTTCTCCCGACGAGTTTCATCCAATGTAACCAGGTCGTAGAAAAAGATTGTTTCTACCCGTTTTGATGTACCAAAACATATTTATTCTGACAGGAAATGTTTCACATTTGTAATTCATATTGCAATTGCACTGAAATTGGACGTCTTTACCCGCAAAAATGAGTGGGTGGTTCTAGGCTGAAGCGTTAGTGTAGAAGGAGTAGTGAATGAATTAGAAGTGTTTTCCCTCTCTCAGCTATTACATCTTTTATATTCCCGAAAATTGTGAAACAACATGGTAGAAATAAGCCGTTTTTATCATGAAGCTTGTGCCTTGTTGGTGCTGATAGTGGTAGCTACATAAGTAATGATGTGGTGAACTGTTTGCTTGCTTGAGTATCCTGACGCTATCCAGCAGGCTTGGGTGAATGGGACAAGCAATATGGGAAACGACCTTACACGTACAATCATGTAAATTAAATATGAAGGGCGAACATGAGCATCACAATAAAGTGTGTTTTATAGAACTTCTGACTCGATCCCCACCATCACCTTCCCGATTCCTCAACAGAAGTTTATCAGCCTGGAAAAATAGCACAGAGCACAACAGACTGAGCGCATCATTGTGTGTGCGGTGCATTTTTGTAACGCAGAGTTGGTCTTAGCAGTAAATATAAGCGGTCTAAGCTTTCTTGGGGAATCTCGAGAGTATCAAAGGTAATGTAGAAGAAAGAGTTGATCGAAGAAAGATTAAGATATACATCCTTACAGTTACGAGACTTACATTCTTACATAAAGCGGGACTACGTCACACGGTAAAAATGGGACTGATTCTATTGGCGTTTTTCTTTTTTCCCCTGTCGTTCATACACATATTTTAACGATGGTGTTAAAACCGAACCAGAGTCTTTACGAAATATACAGCTGATCATACATGAACAAAAATGGGAATACGTACATCAAGTGAATACATACACACACATAATGTATTTTTAAAATCTACATGGAACCTCATCCTTTCTTCTCCTTATCTTCCATTTCGAACCTCCCTCCCATTTTCCCTCTACGTTTCTAAACAGGCAATTTCTCTGCTGATTTTTCTTTTCATCACAAAGTTAAGCCTAACGCGAATACTCCAGCGGGAAAAAACTGAATGGGCACTGTGGAGACAGGAAAACGCTAAACGCAAGAAGTCGGGTACAACTATAACTAGAGCATAACACACATATTGAGAAAAACAGCCAAGTACCCTGGACTTTTTTCTTGCTCACATGCAGGGGTATAATGTGTGGAGTTTAGTAGTGGGAGCAAGAATAAAAGAATCGATTATATGTAGCATTATTCTTATCCGATCTCGTATTCCATTGGAAATGTCTGTAGTTTGCTGAAGTTAGATTTAGATGGAACCGTGTGTATTTATATAACATCATCTCATCGAAGATCTATAAAATCTTTGAAGTCACCAAAGTTACTGGAAAAGTAAAATAGAGAGAGAGAGAGGGAGAGAGAGAGAGTGGAATCTAACAAAGAACAACCACGGGATAATGTCAGCAAATAAGGGATCTATTTATGGTCTCACAATCCGCAATATCAAAAATCTTAACGGAAGTATCATCATCGCCCAAGAAAAAGGAAGAACAACACGACAAAATGAGAAATGCACACGTTGGGTGTGCCACAGCTGCTGACCAGGAAGGAAGAAAAAATGCAATAGCTCGTAATAATAAATCTAACATTCTTCAACTATAAAAGAGCTATTCCGTAGAAATCGAACATTCTCTTTTGGCTTTGGTCCAACCATGAAAAGGTACTACTATTACACCCACCCACTGTGTGATCCCTGAGTCCTGACCGTCATTCGTATCAGTAACAAAACTAACAACATACAAACTCACTGTGAAGAATCTGCAAGGTTACTGAACCACCTACACACCCGCCGAATAAACATACATTAATATTGTTTTGACTTGAATGGAGTATTAAGTAAACTTCTGTTTGAAATTTATATCTCTGTTCCCTTAACAGCTCAAATGAATTACTTTTTCCAGGGAAAAAGTGGCATGCAACAACAAAATTTGGGTACATTTGATGTATCAGTTTCTTTTGTGGGAGATGTCGATATTTGAGATAATGTTATCACGCGTTGTAGTGCATATCCATGGAACAACAATTTAAGGGATATTTTTTACGTACCACCTGTCAGACAATAACAATATTTATGTACATACATACGGGGAAAAACGTATCGTAACAAAAAATGGAAGCGGCTGTAGGAAAAAACGGAAAATGTCACAATTGAATTGTATCGATAAAGGGATTTCATAATAGCAATAATAATAAACCTGCTATAATTGCAGCAGTAGAGACGCAGATGAAAGGCTTTGTATTGATACAAGCTTACGGAATTGTTAAAGATTCGATATTTTGTCTTGTAATTTGACCTAGTACCGCTATCGAAATATTTAGCTAATTTGGATAAAACCCCCCAAATGACCCCCAGGGCTTAGATTCAAACTTTTGGGGTAAGTTACCCCGAGTGTTACCCCTGTACTGGAGCAAGGGTAAAATTGAGGCATACGTGCGGTTTTACCCCTTAACCCCGAGTTTGAATCGGGGCTAAGGGTAGATAAAATTTCACTGAAATTACATTCTCAAAATGTCACTAACCTAAGCCACATGTGTGCCAAATTTGAGCCATTTTGGCTAAAGTTTAATTTTCGACCGCCCAAATTACGTCCGGGTGTAAATCAGATTTGCTGAAATTACATCCCATAGAAGCTACTACCCTAAGGTACAAATCAGCTGAAGCGTCTGGCCAGGGGAGTGATGACAGACAGACAGAAAAACACGCTAAAATCAATGCTTAAATGAAATATCTTTCATCTGCGTAATAATGTAAGTGTAAAGTGAATACACGTGAGAAAGTACAAATGACATAATAAAAGATTTCTCGTTTCAACTGTCAAAGAAGACTTCATGGAATGTGGCAGTACGTTGTGATTTCGAATCGCATTTTATTCTTCCGAGCCATATGTATCTTGCTTTTAAAATGAAGCTTGGCAGGATGGAATTACGCGGAGAGCTTCTATAGTAAAGGGTAAAAAACTGTCTCTAGCAATCTTCTTACTTTTCGCCTTTATGGATGCTTCTTCACTGACCGCTCACACGCTAGGGAATATTGTGTTATTATATGTCGATCTTGTCAGTCGCCTCAAACTTGAACCAAATAATGTTCTGGCAATGACTGGATGACTCACTTCCTATGAGTTGGAAAAGTGCCTGAAGCCTGCCTGCAAAGTTACCTATAGATATCTCCGTTGGTAGGGAGAAGACAAGAAGTAACTTTGCAGCATGAAGCACTATTTTACTAGATGGGAGGCGAAACATTCATAAAGTTTTCATGTTATGTTAAACCTTCTGCGTTTTTAATGTACTATGGTATATACTCAGAGCTTGCAAAAGCTACAACTTTTCATTCCCCTTGTTACAGATGGAATTTGCGACAATGTGATTTAGGCATTTAGATCAACCCGATCACGATTTTGTAGATGGATACAACATACCAACTAGTTTGAATTTTTATTCCACAGTAGATAATCTTTCAAGCAGCGATCTAGAGCTTTTCATGGAACAACTCCCAGACTCTGCTCACAGTCAGTAGTAATAATCGAATACCGATTTTCAAAAAAAAAACCTTTTTAATTTGTGTTTCATGCATATGTATGACTTCAGTGGGTGGTGGAAGTGGAAAGCTTACTACGCAAATATTTGCAGAAGAAAAGAGAAGAGGTGCTGAAACGTAAGACACCTGGTTCTCTTTCGCAGATACATTTTTGTAACTTTGGACGGAATAAAGAAATAGGTAATCTAAATATCAATGTGCTCCATTTCAAACTTTCTGTCTCTTCTCTCCCCTCTCTCTGCGAATTTTACTGTGGGTTCTTCTGACAGCAATTGATAAAGAGTACCTGCACCACTGGAGCTCCCGCTCACTAGCTTCGTATACTCTTTTATCCGCAAAAGGGGTATAACCGTGGTTAAAAAAATTTACTGGCGACCCAAGAATAAAAAATGCACTTTAAAGCCCACGCTAGTTACATAAAGTTTCAAATGGCTTTCCGGTTTCTACTTACACTTTACTAGAACAACAAGAGGAAAGTTTTAATAAAATTCCTGTAAGGTATCTCCAGTAAGAAAAGTTTTCATCGTAGGGCTGTGCGGTACAAAAAAAGTTGATAGGATGCTATTTTTAAGCCGTATTTTGCGTAGCCACATACATAGCAAACTGACAATCCTCTTGTACTCACTTACCTTAACACTGACTCGAACGAAACAAAAGTATTTCCCCCTTGTTCCATTCCGTCAGTCAGTCGGATATTGTGGTAAAGTGTTGTCAAGTGGAATTACGTATTGCTCTAGATCCAACTTGATAGTATGTACTTGTAAGTATGAGATTAACTGGTAGTAACATGAATAAATCCAAAAAATGATTGCATAACACCTGCTATCAGCGAACAGACCGACTGATGTCCTACTATTCTAGTTATGATAACGGTTACAACAACTTGCAAAGTGTCGTGTTGATGACAACCACGTTTGAATAAGGGAAATGTAATATTTAATTCAAAAAGTTTAAGAAAAGTTGTCATAGTGAGTGAATTTCCATATGAGAACGTTCTTAATTATTCACAAGAGTTTTTGCAATAGTAACTTGGCTGTGTAGATTTAAAATTACGTTTCGAAAGAGAGGAGAAAAAACAAAGTTGTTACTTTCCTCTCTGTACTTTAAACCCACTGTTGTGAAAGTTGCCATTTACAAAGTTAATGAAATACTAATATTTAACAGTAAATATTAACAGTTCACCACCTTCCCTGGTTGGATATTTTTATCACTTTTGATGCTCATAAAACCAAATATTACGAAAACAGGGCAAAAGAGTCGTAAAATATTTGGATAAACAACGAAGTCAAAGGCAGTCGCTACCTGTGTAGTCTTCTGAGAATTAATCTACTCAGCAGCCTTCTATTACTTTATTCTCAGTCTACGCGTCCGGAATTAATACTTTGAGAGAACTGTTGATTACAATACTTCACTACTCGCAACCATTGTCAAAGGACATTTAGTTTTTCGTCTTTAATAAAAGTATTTAGTTCTGTAAAGATACCGAGATGAAACGTATATTAAGCTTCGTCGTGTGGACGCTTGAATACACTGGCTCATACGAAGCATTAATTAATGTGGAAAGTGGAACAGGTGTCGTCTGATAGGTCAAATGTAGTAATTTTTTTACGAACTACCTATTTATTACCTATTTATTATTACAAACTACTATTCTTTTTTTTGCCTTGTATCGTGTTTTTAACTAAATTGTCAGTTGTGTACTGCTACTACTATTTATTTATAGGAGCATGTAAGTTTCTCCACAGGCCTCAGGAGAAACTCTCACGGGAAATCGCGGACATCAAACATTGTGTACTTGCTCAGCATTCCAAATACAGGCTCAACCATTTTAAAAATAGCGTATGTTTGCCATTTATTCCAGTGTATTTGTATATGCATATTGACATACTTGTGTAAACTGGTAACTGCTGCAGATAAATGTAAAATGGGATTGAACAGGTGGAAAACGAAAAATATTGCGAATCGTATCATTCGTATCTCAGATTCCAGGTAATTTCCCACATTTATTCTACCAGAGAGTTGGCAACGGTAGTTTGTGACTCAGATACCAACTTTCGTTCCCCGAAACATTTACCTAGCGACGTCATATTAACTTGATGATATGATGTTGTGACCAGTGCTTCACGGACTCCAAGTGGCCCATATTGTGGGCCGGTCACCTCGACACCGGTGGCCCGATAGCCCACAAATAGGTAGGTGTCCCACGAAAAGGTCGGTCGCCGGTGGTCCACAAATAGGTCGGTGGCCCGAGAAGATCAGTGGCAGGTGACCCGGTGGCCCGATGCCCCACGAATAGGTCGGTGGCCACGGGCCACCGACCACCGGTGTCCGTGAAGCACTGGTGACCGTATAAGCACTACAATACTGCGTAGTAGGAGCCCTCTTATCAAATCAACAGATCTTGTTTAGTTTACAGTATCAACATAAAAGGCTACTGAACTTGCCTGGAATCCAGGTTTCCGATACACGAAGATTAAAAATGAAAAGCCAACAAACAAGTAAATATTTATTTGGAATAGGTAAGATAGGGAAGCGGATGTAAATAATGCGTACTATCAGATAATTAAATGTTCATCTTATAGTATGTACATATATTTTTGTTAGTTCTAAGGAACATGCATAGTAAGAGAAAGCGATTCGACGATGGCCGTTTTGTTTTTCAAATATAGATTTTTATAACAACAATTTCACTTTTGAGGTTAGTAAACTCTTGGGAAATGGTAGTAATAAGAGAAGAGAATAAAACAGTTGAGAAACCCCGCTCCGACTCTCATTATTTCCGTTTTCGTAGCTATCGCAATCGGTAATTGATTGATTGCTGTACAATTTATGTTGCACAAGAGAGCATATTTGTAATAAAACAGCACATTGTTGTAAATATTGAATATTATGTAAGTTCAACTCTTAAAGCAATATAATTAGTGATTGTGTTATATTTGAAGACTTGAAGTATGTACTTACGTGCTTTAAGCACGAATGCTAGTAGAAATAGTAGTTATTGTTATTAACTGACACAATCAGATATAAGTCTGAGTATACAAAATTAAAGCTCATGAATAAATTACGATCGTCAACAGTTAACTCCATCGCAACATTCACTCGAGAATTTCCAGTAACGTAGGTACGTTTTGTTTAAGAACTTTACAAGTACAACAGTGTATACCAGTTTAAAAGAGGCTGCTCAGGATAGCATACATTTCTTCGTTTTACTTGTTTATTTGGCTCACTCGTCCTGTTTCATGCGGCTGCACATTTTGTCGCATTTTTTAACCTACCGTTAGAGCCAGGAAAATTGAATAATCTAGTACGTAAATGCACCATTTTCATAAAATACACTGTTGCAATATACTTGGGAAAGGGATATCACCGTGACTTCACAACTCTTTGATATAGGCTTATGCCGGAATAAAAACTACATAGGTATTTAATTTAATACAATATCATTCGCATTGCTCGTTGCCAAAAACGCTCAAGCACACCAATTAGAAGAACGACGAATGTGGAAAACACTAAGCCGCCTGTTGCGAAAAACGACAAGCTGAGATTAACAATTTACTGTGAAAATTACTGCGGTCCCTATCTACGAAGTGTGAGGTAATGATGGTGAAGTTTCATCAATTTTAATCACGATTTTACAATACAACCAACCATATGAGGTTTGTAAAAAAATCCTCCTCATTTCCTGTAAAAAACCTCACTCTCACAATAAAAAGGATTCCTCTGGTGCATTGAATACATGTTAATAGAATTGAATTATATTGCACTCGCATGCCTGCCCTATTTGCTTACCTAGTACATAATTAATGGGAAAAAGGTGTCGAAACTATCACAACAAGCGGTAAACATGTAAAATAAATCAAAAGAAGAATAACAAAAGACTAGAGCTACATCTACGGCTTACATCAGCATTCCTGCAAAGCAATGCGTGCAATACAACAAGTGAAAAATTCTCTAAACAGGATAATGGTAATTCAATCAGAGAAAAACGTCATGAGGAACAAATGAGAGAATCGTCGTTCCTAACTTTCTTTGTTTGCTTTACCAATGTATTGTCTAGAAAATAGAACGGGGAAATACAATGGTCAGCAAACTACACTGATGTCAATATTGCATTGGCAGCATATTGGTGGAATAAATACACCTCCAAAATATGAAACGAACGCATCGTGGAAAAGAACTGTTTTCTTTGCCCCATACGAACAAAATTGCGCACTCCGCATTTACAAAGTGAAACAGACGACCACTAGACAATCAACAGGCGTGTTAGAGAATTAGTAAACGACGCCATCTACTGATGACGCAATAAGCAGGTTTTGAACAAAGCACAGTGAATGGGGTCCCTGACGTTGCTTTCGGTATCCTCACAGGTATTACGAGTTGCGTAGACTTTCACCCAGAGCCCGCCTCTGCACAACTTTCTTCTTGTTTTCCTGCATCCCATGATAATATGCTTTCCTTTCCATACACTTTTACTCATCTTCCTTTCCCATTGAAACAGTTTGGTTTTGTGCTAAAATTCTCGTTGTAAAATAAAGGCGGAATAATTGCGTATGTAGAAAAGGGATACGATTTACAGGGACAACCCGGCGATAAAATAGACACACTGAGGCTGCACAGACTCCATTTAGAAAGTATAGGTGCGTACATCTGAATAATGGATACCATTATAGTCCATTACAGAAGGAGATAGGACCGTCGTATTATTTCTTTTCATCCCTTCCGTTTGCCATTTTGCTCGTCTAGAAATAATTTTGCTCAACTGGGAAGCAAAAACCTTAGGAGCTGTGAAGGATGGCGTATCATTATTGTTATATGAAAAATTGAACCCAAGTTCTTTGATCACTTTCTCGAAGACGCCACCCTTTCTTGCCTTCGCTGTTAAATGGGATGAGATAATAACTGGTATTTTCGGCATGCCAGACTTTTGTATTGTGAAAGTGGAATGAACGTTTAAACATGCGTATCTATTCTTGGCGTCATAAAATAAAAATGTGGAGGGATAGTGTGGATGTGGAGCAGACTGGTGGGCTGATGTATATGTGCTCTACTCGTTCTTATACTTGAAAATATACTTGATCTGAAACTTATTATCTGTTAATAAAAAGACAGTGGGTGCAAATGTAAAATAAATTTATACCCGAGGGGCTTACCATCCAAGGAAAAACACAAGTCTCTAAGTCACGAACTAAGAATGTATATCAAATTGTTTTTGCAAAAATTCTAGCAAAAACAAGCTCAACGGATACAGGTATAACGGAATCAATTTAGGGAACAATTTGTGTGCGAAAATGGAAGCGAGCGTGTTATTCCTGAATACAAGCACAAACAAGCCGGAAGAAAAGG
>JAHZNB010001532.1:0-16207 GCA_027744295.1 Callyntrura guangdongensis
ATGAATTATGTGAGTGTGTATTACTCACCCGGAAGAAAGAGGTGGACAAGCACGGCTACAGCAGAAAGAGGGTGGAAGGTGGGGAGGAGAAATGAAAATAACTACAACAACTCGGAAGTCTTCAACTTGTGATGATACAGTGCATATATTCTCATAACATATACATCTATCTGTAGTAGTGCTTGGTTGTATATAACGTCTCTCGAGATCTGAATAGATATATATTCATTCTTTCACGATATCAGACCCATAAAATTGGTAGCAACTGGTCAGGTGATTTAGCAAGCCTGGAAAATTACGTTAGTTTTGATGATTTAAATTACTACTTTTTGTGGTGGTCTAGGAACACACTGTGGGTTTAAATGTGTATACAGAGTTGAATTGAAACTGAAATACCCAAAACAAAATTTTACCAAAACAAAATGAATTTCCAGTTCGTACATTTAAACCCTTCTCCTGAGATTTTTTTGTTGCCTGTATGTAAATACAACATTGCTCCATATGCCATGTGTACAGTAGACAGAATAAATATGCGTATCATGTAAATTAAGCAACGCCATATGGGATATAACGAACCACCTTTTTGCTTTTCTCTCCCTTTACCTCGGAATGTGAAATTATATAATCTTCTACAAATTAATGCAAGTTTTTGATTAGCTTAATAAAAATTTACGGCCACACTTCGTCTGTCAAAAGAATGGGCATGTATGTTTTTTGAGGCTCCCCCTTTGCAAAACAAAGAATGTTTATTGGACTTTACAAGCGTATATTGCCCATACATATTTAACAACTAACTACTAACGAACACCCAGTAGCACATGCAGTTTTCAAAAAGCCATAACAATGTAACAATCTCACGTGTTCACCACTTCTTTCTTTTTTGTTTTATTATTCATTGACTTTTCATTAGTGCTGATGATTTAAGACGGAAATTAAAGCGTCCCATCTGTCAACCTTGTCACTGTTGTTGATGACGAAACGACCGTGTTCGCTAATAATATATAATGCAACCTTCGCATTTAAAAAGTACGACTCTTCCAAATAACTTACTACCAAAACCCTACACAATACATATAGGGGACAGGGAACAAACATTAGTATGTACTTGGTAAATATAATGACAAAAGTGCTGGAATTTCGGCTTCCGGATATGATTCAAAGCAAAGTGTAAATCGCTTAAAGATATAGCAAATACAGTAGAATAATACATACAGCGCTGCACAAAAGGCATCACTTAAGTCATTTACTTAATCAGTAGTCGACAACAGCGCGTAATCAAATTCACGTTTCCTCCCGAGACCACACCTTTCCACGTAAAAGAAAGGAAGAGCTAGAGGGAGTCAGTTAAGCCTCCAAACCAAATCACCTTATGCAAAAGGCTATCCATGTCACTATCACACAACTAGGTATTGATATTCCTAAAAGTAATTTACAAAATGCAATACTCCATGGGTCTCCATTGCAAGGGCAGCTTATAGTCACCCGTGGCTATCACTGATGATACAGGGTTCTTTTTTGTAGACACATATTTTTTGAAACAACTTATTTTCCAAGCTGCTGGAGGTTATCTTCTCAAAGGGAAAACTTTTCTCAAAGATAGGACCAGGTGGGATTATTGATAACCCATACACACCAAAACCCCGTCTCCCCCTTCCCTGGAATTGAAGGAAATGTAACTTGACTCACTTGACTACTTTTACACCGCCAGCGCCGCTACTAAAAACCACACATACGAATTGTTTTTCTTCTTATCATAATCCAGGACTAGCTCGAAAAAATTTGTACGTTATCTTCTCCCTGGAGTTTTGAGCATTTGTCGTCGCCGTTCCTTGTCACGTTTAGTAGACGTATTCGTGTACTCCACGTAAAATTGCTATTCTACCAGTATACACACATTGCTTACTTGATGATAATAATTCCACCATTATTACACTACTATCACCAATCCCTTTTCAGTCAGACTTTTCCTGTGCTATCATCATTCCGAATTGCTTTTCTTGCGCATTTGGACTGGCGGCTGCTAATCTGGCACGTACAAATCCCTACAGATGTGGACAAACACCACCTTGATAATGCCCTGTGTGTGTCGTTTGTAATCAGCAACACAATGGAAAGAATGAAAGTTTACCATCAGATTCAGGTATTCTACGACAAGGAAGATAATGTCATTAATCGTAAGGGAACCACAGCAGTAAACACCTTTTCTTTCTTTTGATCCTGCACTACTCATGATGACGATGATACGTCTGCTGGTTTCATATAACCTATATATGTACACATTTGAAAATGATACGCATATAATCTTCCGCCTTACATACATGCAGCGTTGACTTTAACTGACTTATTTGGGTTCTCACACAAAAAACTGCCTTTTCCTGCTGTACACTTTAAGGGTTCACTGATACGGCGTCTCTTGTGTGTTTGCACTGTAAAGCATCAGTGACAATGACAATGTTGGCAAAGAGTGAGAGCGAGAAATAAAACGTAAGTTTTTCTAAAGAAATTATGCATACCATGAACATAATGTCTTGCTAAAGATGCATGATACCAAGACATTCAAAAGGAATCCTACAAAATTCAAAAGAAGTCTGAATATAACAACTAAAGTGACTGGATATAGGGATATTCCATGCATATCGTCACAACTGGTAGTGTGATCTTCTCTCCTCTAAGCATGGGAGCGTTTTTAAGGTGGAAAAGCTGTGTTGTCATTATTATAACAGAGTCAAAAGCAGAGAAAAAGTACAAAGTAAAAAAATGGTTTAAAGCACAACAGTACAGACACACACGACAACACAGCAACGAAAAAACCTTAAAGCAAACCAACTTGCTCACACAACACACACAATAGAGAATGTTTTGCTTAATGCAGCCCAGCAGCGAGAAAAGTGTGTATTGAGGATGCAGTGGAACGAGCTGAGTAAAGAGAAGACCTCAGACAAAACCACTCTTCAGTACATTCAGAACCGTGGAAGGGAGAAGACCATATCGATTTGCGTTCTTGTTAGCAAAACAGTTCATAGTTCTCTGTATCGGACCGGCTAATGCTGCTCAGCTCACTATCGTGCGTTTTTACGAAAAACGAGTTTCCTTTTTTATGAGAGTGTTTGTTGGATTTTTAGGCACATTTGCACGTTTGTAGTAGAAAAGTAAAGTGCCTGCGTCTGTAAATTCAGTTCACGCTGAAAAGATGAATAACTTTGCGGAATAATGCAAGTCTGTTGAAAGGAGAAGGAGCCTTTTTCTTGGATGTGACTCTAGTACCGTTGAATAAAGCATTGTGCAAAGTATAAAGTAAGTAAGTGGTGTTTTCAAATAAGTTGTATCAAAAGTCATAAAAATTGGGCTACATTTTGTTTACAAGTTATTCAACAAACAACCAAACGGTGGTCCGACGTCGTCGTAGTCGTTGTCGACTCTCGGTTGGAAAAAAGTTACCGTAAGTTGTTGTGAGAGTGCTTGTGTACTGTTGTTGTGTACTGCTGATGCTGCTGCTCACACAAACGAGACAAGGAAAAAGTTTAAATTCTTTTGCAAGTTTTAAATCAGCAGCAGTTTCCCAATTTCAATTCTTAACAACCTCTTTAACCAAAGACAACCTTCCGCTGTGAGTTTTATTACTACTTGGCTTAGTTGGCTATGTGACTGTATAAATACATCTGTACGCGCAATCTACATGTTTACTCCATTATTGTAACGTAAACAGGATCAAAACAAAAACCTAAAAGAGGAAAAGTTGAAAAGTCCTTCGTTTTAACCATATATGAAAAAAGGCAAAATAACAGAGAGGATTTGTGAACAAAGTGTGTGTGTTTTAGTAAAGTACGCAATATATTATTCCTCAGACTTATTGTTAGTGAGACGTGTTACTTGCACAGAAAACGACAGTAAAGAAAAAAAAATTCCTTAAAAGTTATGTATTTTGTCATACAATACATTTTGGTTTGGTACCTTTAGAATTGTGAAACTCATATAGGTATATTATTTGTGCCTACCACCACAAACACTTTTCTTATTACGTATTATTAAGATTTTTATTTGGTCTCTTAAAACCCGTGCTGTTCGTCTTTGATGGTGTCTTTCTTTCTGCTCCTCTCTCAGAAATTTTCTTGGGAAGAAAAGGGAAATAAAGACCTACAACAAATGTGAGTCAAGTCAAAAAGAGAAGGAAACTACGCCAGCAAAACACAAAATTGGGGTAAAGCAGAAAACGACGAGAGCAAAAAGGCAGATCCAGATACCCACCACACCACCAATTGTGTAAGAAAGAACACACACACATGGTCATAAAATTAAAAGTTTTATCACTCTGTCGCCTCCTGTTTATACAGAAGAAGTCAAGTCAAAAAGTCACACACACATGGTCATAAAATTAAAAGTTTTATCACTCTGTCGCCTCCTGTTTATACAGAAGAAGTACATGCAATAACATCAGCTCGAGCAGGAGCCAAAAAAAGTCAAGAATTTGTAAAAGGGTCTCTCCTCCAATTTTCCATGTAAAAGCAAGAGAGAAAAAAGTTGCGTCTGACTGTTTCTCTAAACATTTTCCTTGAAAAAATATCCCGATTCTGATTTCTTCAGGGAACACACTCGTCCAAGTCGTCCAACGTTTACGTTCGTTTGTCGATAGCAATCCCAACCAGTAGTATCAGGATTAAGACCACTTGGCTAACAGAACTTTCATTGAGCAGGCATTTCTACATTTATGTAGCCGAGCCGGAAAGGATATAACAGCGGCAGTATAAAATGAAATCTCTAAAAGAGCAAAAACTCGACCAATATAAACGTTAGAGCATAAACTTAAACCTACATTTTTTTTCTCTGCATCGTTGTCGCTGCTGGATTATTGAATTGAATAAAAGAGGCGCAATCAAGGCTGTATATCTTGGATATATTTTTTGGCTTGCTGGCTATCGGTATCACTGAAAAATAGAGAAGGCAATAAGAAACGGACGTAAAAGGGAAAATGAAAAAATAGTGGATTCATAAGTTAACTTTTTAAAAAAGGCATGCCGTATTCGTATGCGACATTTCCTTTTCAACAACATAGCATATTATTATTATTATCTTCTCGGTGAGTCGAGTGAGCGTTGAGTTACAGCAAGAGTGGCGGAGGAAGGAGTGTTATTCCGGCCAAAAAGTCAGGAATTGACCTTTAGTGGCACACTGTTGACAGTAAGTGTCGTCATTCACTTTTTAATACTCTGTCTGAATACTAAATATTATAACTCTGTTTTTATAGTCACCAGTAACCCCTCGACTCGCTCGTCAACAGTGCTACTCTGTCTCACAGTGTCCTATATACAAAAAAACGCATAAAAAATCAGCCTTATTTCTCGTCCCAAAAGGAGAAGAAAAAAAATCAGTGATTTGCTGCTAAATAAACTCCAGAAAAAGCTATAAAGCCTCTCATCGTTTGGTGACTTGTTCTCGCTGTCTCTGTGTGTTGTTGTAAAGAAGAGTTCTCTCTGCATAAGACTACGACGGAGATCGTGGCTGATTGTGTGTTTCAGTTGTGAAAAGTGAAAAGAAGTTGAAAAGAAGTTGAAACTTCCATTTGTCTGGAGTCTGTCTGTGTATTCGAATTTCTTTGCGTGCAAATAGGCGGCTCCGTTTTTGCTTGGGTATAGGTATGTATGTTCACTCTCGTCAGTTTACACATACCTAATACATTATTCATTCAGTAACAACTGTGACAAAAAAAGGAAGTGGATGAGTTGGCGAATATATAGGTAAGTAACCGTACATTTACATTTGTATACTAAATTTATCTCTTTTAATACATTTTCTAGGTTGCATTTCATATAAAATCGTGACATACCGTATAAAGAAACATACATATATCCATACAGAAACTGGTAGTTGTTTGAGCAGTTGGGGAAGTAGAAATAGNTTGGCGAATATATAGGTAAGTAACCGTACATTTACATTTGTATACTAAATTTATCTCTTTTAATACATTTTCTAGGTTGCATTTCATATAAAATCGTGACATACCGTATAAAGAAACATACATATATCCATACAGAAACTGGTAGTTGTTTGAGCAGTTGGGGAAGTAGAAATAGAAGAGCCTCTCTTTTACCGGCTACCCGACTGTAAAACATGCTACTTTTACATAAGTTGCTGTATAAGGGCAGAGTAAATAGGTGCTGGTTAATAGTTTCCTCCTACTAATACGAAACCAATACATTTATAACATGTGACATGTTGACATGCTTAAGTGTCTCCTCGTGTATCTTTTATCGACTCGATCATCATCATCATTACCATCGTCCGCGACAACAGCCACCATACCACCGTCGCCGCAAAGTTGACTCCTTCTTTCCATCCTTGTGAGAACAGCTTTTTTGACGAAATCATTTACATACCTTAAATACATTGTGTAGTACATTCTCTTTGTGAGTGTGATCTTGGGAATCTCTTTCTCTATCTTTCTGTTAAATCCAGTGTTCATTCTAGACTGGCAAACTTATCGTTTTGTCTCTTTATACGTGATGTTGTTGTTGTTTCACTTTGGCTACTGTATTTATGGATCATTTTATCTACTAATATAGTCAGTTTAGAGGAGCCTCATAGGCTTAAGTAGGTATTTCATTTCCTGAATTTGTTTACTTATGTATACAGCAATACAGCCCAGATGTAGTGTATGCGACGGGTCAAAAGGTGATGAGAAAAGCGAATTGTGGTAGGAACCTTGACCCTAGGATGATCATAAAACGTGCATACGTAACTTGAACCAAAGTATATGATAGTTTTTGTAGAAAGTTTGTTCTGCTGACGATAAGCCATCCAGCATAATATACACCAGCTTAGCAGATAAAATAGAAGCTTTTACTCTTTTACTGCTCCATTCGCGAGGTTATTATTAGCACTTTGGTGTGCTCTTCGAGACATTTTATGTGAGCAATTAAGTTGCTCCTGTAGTGTCAACATTTGCTTAGAGAGGAAAAATGAAAATGACAGGAACGTGAAAACAGCCGCAACCAAGAGCGCGGTAGCTGGTAGCATCGTGCGGTACAGCTTCGAATGATATCGTGTTCTGTGCTGCTCGTATTGTAATTTACAAGTACTCATTGACTTTTTGGGAGAGATGTAATACACGAGTATTCAGGTTTGTTTGGAAGCGTTTGAGATTCCATCGAAATTCCTCAGTGGTTTCATTCAAAAACTCATGGAGCAAGAAATTTTTTTTATTTCAACGTATGCATTGACTCTTCAGATAATTTAGAGGTTTAAATACTTATTGTGAGCACAGTCAGCCAGCCAAGACTCAACCAAGGGACATTCCTGATTTACAAATGTGAACAAGCAAGAATTTTGATGGTTCATGATGATAAGAACAATATGAGACTATTAACGGTCTTCATTTACCAAACCTGCTGCCGATATACGTGTACTTTCTCACCGCACGACATCATCATTATGAGTATTCTTGAATGGATCCGTGTAATTTTACCATTTTGGCAGTGTAAGAACAGTCATTGCTAAATTTCAATGTGATTATTATTAGTATACTGCGCGTGTACTGTTTTATGGTTTTTCATTCGTTTAAAACAATAGCTTGCTAGAAAGTATATTATTATCAGAGAGTACACACACACTAGCATAGGAATAGCATTTAGACTTTGCCTGCGAGAAAATCCACATACATTCTGAAACTCAACAACACATCACATTTAAAGCGATATCTTGGCAGAAAACGACATTGCTCTTGGTGATGATGGCGTCGCGTCGTTTATATTATTATCATTATGTCTTTGTCCCATCATTTACTCACTTTCGCTCATTCATTCAGCTTGATTCACATTTCACAGTGCATATCTATACAAGAAAGAATTAAACCCCAAGAAGAACAACAGCAACGATAGAATAAAGTCGTGGTTTAGATAGAGAGAGAGGGAGAGACGGAGAAAAACTGGAGGTTTAGCATCACGACGAAGACACTCTAATTGATAACGCTGTATTGTTCTCTATCTGTTTGTGATGGCATAATTATAAGGATTCTACAGAAACCTACACGACAGTCAGAAGGACCAAGTTGTAGAACAACATCATCTTCTAAAATAAGATGAACATGCCTGCAGAGGTACTCTTACAATATGCACCAGATTGTGTGGTACGTGACCATTAGTTCTGCTTGGTAGTCGTCATAAAGTAAAAACTCAAGTGTGTGTAGTGACTTTTTAACACACCACATTTTATGTATATGCCTACTTTACACACAGAATGAAATGAAACGAGGGTGGTTACATCAAAAACGTTGTAGAGTTAGGAGTGTAAGTGCATCTTTAAATCTTTCTGTCGTGGAGTACCTTCTCCTTGTAGTGTAATAATAAGAAGACAATGCGTAATATGTATTATAATGATTATTGTGATACTACTACTAACTAAAAACTAACTGTCTGTTCTTGTTGTTGTACATTTCTTTTATGCCATATATACCCTGCTTGATTCTGTGCCACTACTAGTGCCGGTTGATGGTGGTTAAAACAATCCTTCTCCGAACAACAACAACAACAACCTTTCATTAGCGAATATTATTCGTTCCAGTGATTACTGACAGAAAAGTGGTGACTGGCGATACTAATTAAGAAAACATCTGCAATGCGAATAAAATTGAGTTGCAGAGAAGCAAGCAGCATCATATATAAAGAGGGCCGACCACAATGATCACTCTGAATTCGCTGTGCTTGAGGTGTTTGCAGGAGCCAAGTTGAGTACTGCTGCTGGTGCTGCAAGAATTTAAAAAAAAATCACTTGTCTAGTCTTATAGTGGTAAAAGTATAGGCCCAGACCGTAGGTACTAACTTATTTAGAATTCAGGAATGGAGATGTTATATAGAAATTTGTGGAGTAGTAGAAGAAGAAGAACGAGATTATAAAGTGAATAAAAATAATGATGTTGAGTAATTGGGAGACTATGTGCAAAAAGGAGGTTGGAGCAGTGAGTTTGCCATGTAACATTTAACTGCCTAATCGGATCAAAATCATTTCTTATCTCATACTATACAAACATTTTTTGAAACATTCTCAAGGAGAGAGGATTTACGTAACCTTTAAAGCAGAAAGGACAGACGTGTATTTTTGAAATATATAAATTGTGCGCCTGGGAAAGATTAAAGATCCCTTTCAATTTTTGAGCTGGCATTAGCATTAGCATTAAATGTTAAATGTGATGCATTAAGCAGATAAAGATTTTGCGAGGTGAAAGACCTAATGCATCATTCTCAAAGTACTAGTCAATTTTAATAAGAAGAGCGAATGATAGAGAAAATAGATTGATGGGAAGCAATGTGAATGAGATGATGATGATGATGATTATTATTATTATTGTTGCATCTGGAAACTGGCAATGCTTGTCGGATTTTTTATTGCAGTTTTCCTAGCTTCAAGCCTGATTTAATAGATTGTTTTATGAGCCAACAACATGGCTCATCCTCAGAGTCTTCATCATTGTCTCGCTCTCTAATTACAAAGTCTGTATGTAAATGCTTTATAAATCACCTATTAATTCTAATAAAATTCTTTTTACGTTCATGAACTAGGTTTGGACTTTTTTGGATCCACTATATTGCAACATATTTTAAATACAATTTATGACGGTAATCTTGAAGGCTGGCCGCTGCGCTGGGCAAAATGATGTGCCGTGTGTGTGTGTGTGTGTGCGTATGTATAACTTCGTTGAAAACGAAAAAGATTGATGGATTGCAAAATTCGCTGCTTGGATATATAGAGCAAGCAACAGCCTGCAGCGAAATCATAACGACGACGACGACGATAGGATGCATCTTTTTATACTACATATTTTCAGCATGGATGAATTAAACTTTATGCTAATCACAATCAGCATCAACATATAAAAGGCATAAAACAGCGATGAGCAAATGTTACCATCATCTGACGTTAACAACATCAAAGCACTTTTGTACAAAATGTAATGTGGATCGGCATTATCGGCAGGGGCAAACACAGAAAAAGATCACTGTCTCTCTGTAAACTCAAACTTGTTTGCGTTAAGTTAAAAAACAACAAATCAAACGGTATGAAAAATACAAACTTAAAGGAAAACTTGAAACGAGCTAGAAAAAATAATGAGGTTCCAAGGGTGGGGATGTGAATAAACTATACATGTTATTATTTGAGTTGTTCTCTACTTTGCCAATTGCGATTCCTCAGCGCATCCCTCTTCTTCTCCAATTAAAAAATGAAATCAAGTAATAATAAACCTGCAACCAAGCTGTTGGTCGATATATGAAAATCATACAGAGACAGAGGGAGTAAAGGTGAAACAGTGTAAATGAGAGATGACAAGGTGACTGAAAGAATTAAAGCTTAGAGCAAATTAAATATAACTTCACTTGCACTGACGTTTATTGCCGCCTATGCGTAGGTATGTATGATGCATTTTACCTCCTCGGCATATAAGAGAAGTTGAGAAGTTTGTCTGTCTGTTATTACAAAGGACAGGTGATTAGCATATCACGAATAATTAGCCTCCATATCAAAAAAGCATCTTGTCTTGTGAGACGTGATTGGAAGGCAAATGCGCAAAGGAATACGAAAACACTTGCTATTATTATTACGGTGCATATCAAAAACTTTGAAATTTTTGTATGGTTTTTATGTATCTGCATTTAGGTACACATGTGTGCTTGTGTTGCTGCATGTTACCGGTTGTGTAGGTATGCCTATTCATCTTGAAGTTTCATTAACTAACCAAGACGAAGACGACACAATGTTGTATAATAGATCATATGAACTGAATCAAAAATGTTTCTCGTCTCCCTCAAAAGGTTTCCCTTTTAAGGTATAATCGCTCAGTAATCTCAGCTTCACACACACGCCAACTGTCCAAACTTTTTGGTTAATCAATCAATGAGGAAAAAGTCATGCATTGCGCACATTCACAGTAAGTAATGGATAAAGATAAGTGTTCTGTATAAATGAAGAGATTTGTACACAACCTAGAGGAAACAAGACTTGTCATTAGCAATAATACGGCTTTTGGCAAGTTTGCAAGAATTGAAGTTGGCAATCATCTGAAGAAGAAATAGTAAAATGACGATAACGAAATAAACATCGGTTGGCGCTTTCCTTGTACACTTCATCTCTCTTGTCGTGCTAAACTTTAAGTGGTTCTCATCTCTCTCTTTCTCTCTCTTCTCTCTCTCTCTCTCTCTCTCTCTCTCTCTCTCTCTCTCTCTCGGCATGGACCTGTCTAGTTATTTGACACTTAGCAGTCCCATGTATCAACATTAGCACCATCAATGTAACCTGTTCTTTTACTCTGGAAGTCAATAGGAAAAAATGTATAAAAAATTGTGATGTGAACATGGTTTGTTGGTTTGTATTATTGCTCTCCGCTGACTTGGATCATAAATCTTCAAAGTTGTCCTGAATTTGCCATTACACTTGTAAACGCTTAAATGGTTACCTAATCCTGATGATAATGCTTAAATGTTACCATTTCAGATTACCAATCAATAGCCCTGCATCTATATAATATTTAATAGGCATCTCTGACAACGTACCCCCGTTGACGAAGAGATGATGATGCGCATCTGCATATTGTAATAATAATAGCATGTGTGTAGGTACCTGATAATGGGAAGGTCTTTATAAAAAGGTGATTGACATACACATTTTGTAAATTAAGAGTAAACAGCAAATAGCAAGTATATAAATTGTGGGAAAGATTAACCTGTCCTGTAAAACGCGAAGGAGAAGCAGATAAGATATAAGAGGGAGAGAGAACAAGGTGTCGTCGTTGTAATTTAGTACGTAAATTCAATATAGACAGAGTCAATTAACTTTTAGCAGGCGAAAAACCATTAAAATGTTTTCCTTTGTCTTGTGTGTGCATGTTGACTGTCGAGAAGCCTCTGAACTATTTCATGTTGTTGCGTGTCCACTTGCCAGTCTTGTCACTAAATCAAATGTAAATACCTACGTGCACGTATGTATGGAATGGGATCATTGTTTGGTAGGCAGGCATACTGTGAGTAGGCTAAAATGAATGTCTTTTTTGTGTCAAAGGTGAAATAACTCTGTTGATTGAGCTGTTTAAAGAAGACAGAACCAGAATCAGCGTTTTTACACTTTATTGTTATTAGTGTACTTAATTTTGTTGGACACTCACTTTGAGTTCTTGATGCTGCAGTATTTAACACGACTTGGCGTGCTGTTTTTCTGCACGCCAGAAAAACACTGAGTTAGTTGTGGCGTTGATACGTTGTTGATGTGGTACATTAAATACCATGTTTTATGGTGCGTTAGCCACATTATGTACAAGCAGTTTTCTCGTTTCATATCTAAATTAGTGAAATTACAATTTCCAACCGTATAATAATATTTTAAAGAGATTACCTGTAAATAAATATCATTCAGAGCTTAACAGTTCAAAGTACACACATCTGTAAAAATAAGTAAACAGGTATTATTTCCGTGGCTGATAGCAAAATAGTGAAAAACAACTTTTTGTAAAAGTCTATTTAGCGTCAGCATCATCATCATGTTAGTAAATAGGTATATTCATAATCATATTAAAAGTTTGCTGAATGTCTATCTCATCATCTGCCAACCAACCCAACAATGATGCAAAAATTATCTTCTATTTTTATATTCCACATGCATTACGTAAGTGGTAATTATTTTACCTTAACAAAGGCGCAGAACTCTCCTTCGCGTACGCCTTCTCATGCAGACAACCGACAGTCCAACCAGGATTAGAGTTTAGAAATATTGATGCAACGACGACTTGGCTTTATAACGTTAATTATGTATATACGAAATTGATGTATTATTGCTATTTGCAAAGAGTCAGAAATCCGGCTTTTTCTCTGTTTTTAAAGAAAAGCACAATGAACTTGCAGAGACTTGAAATTTGTTAGGATAATTGGAGAAGACAAGTGTACTCAAGCAGAAGCACACGCAGTTTTGATTTTGTGGGCTTTTTATGGTGTGTAGTTGTGCGTAAGCGTTTCTTGGTTTCTAGTAATTGCGCAGGCAATCATTTTCATCCCGCCGTTGAATTTGCATTAAAACCTTACAAACGTTATATTTCCAAGTTGTTCCAGAGCAGAAAGAAGAACGAGAAACAATAGTGTTTTCAGGGTAGTCTTCTCTGTTGTGTTGTTGTACTAGTAAGAAGATAGAAAACTAAACAAAAGCCGTTTTTAATCAGGGATGTTTTGCTTGTCGAGTAGAGGAGCAAGTGTACAACACCACCAAACCTTGTAGAGTCTTAGAAGAAACAATGTTTTCCAACTAAAAGCAGGCATAAAACAAGAGTCTTGTCTTTGATATTATTTTTTTGCCTGTGAAATAAAGATTAGTTCGAAATATAAGACGGCAAGTATGTACCTTTATACCTATACGAACTGCAGCGTCATCGTCACATGTGTGTGCAAAGGAATATTTTACATGCCCAAGCTGGATTCAATCTTATAATGAGCTTAAAAAGTAAAGTCGAGAGCAGACAAGAAAAATTAACGATCCAAATCAAGCCAGAAGCAGGAAAGTATCTCTAGTCATCACGCAGAAAACAACACTACCACCATGATCAAACGAGGGCGAGAGTGAAGAGAGAGGACGCGGCAGCAACATCGGCACAAACAAGTTCGGTTGTTCGGAAAATGGACGAAAGAACTCTGTGATCATTCCTCCTAAGACGTTACTCTGCATGTGCAATGCATATAACATAAAAGTTACGAGAATTGTGCCTTACAAACCAAAAGAGTTAAAACCCTTCTTTACTCAGACTGCACACTCGAACTGTTTTTTTTTTCATTTTCGTTTCATGTTGTATTACCTCTCTAGTTATACTCCTTGTTTGCATGCAATGAAGCCAGGCCGACGAGGAGAGATGCAAACAGAAAACGGATAAAAACATTTTTTCGTATAATCTCGTAGATGGGGACGATGATGACGAGGCTGCAAACTTATCTTTATCTCAAAAAGACTTGTAGCAGGTATTACATGTTGTTGCACACACAAGGAGAAAATCCGCTTTTTCTCTCCAAGTAAGTATACACAATATTAATCCTACTGATAGCTGTGTCAGATATCTGCCCATATCACAACTATAAAAGCTCCTATGCTCTCATTCCCTTGAAACATTCATTATTTTTTGCTGGGATATGTTGGTAAGTATACATACATATATGTCTACATATTATGCGTTTTGCTTCCATTTCAAAATACCTACCGTATGTATGATAGGTAGTAGTCGCAAAGGCGATTTTTACATTTTTTGTAAAAAAACTGTATACTGATTTATGCTCCTCTTTATCTCATGTCTAGTCCACTGCTCCAATGTCCTCAAACTACATACCTGTCAAGCTGTGTCAGATATCTGCCCATATCACAACTATAAAAGCTCCTATGCTCTCATTCCCTTGAAACATTCATTATTTTTTGCTGGGATATGTTGGTACGTACCTATATGTCTACATATGAGTTTTGCTACCATTTCAAAATACCTACGTATGTATGATAGGTAGTAGTCGCAAAGGCGATTTTTATATTTTTTGTGAAAAAAACTGTATACTGATTTATGCTCCTCTTTATCTCATGTCTAGTCCACTGCTCCAATGTCCTCAAACTACATACCTGTCTGTGCCTGGATCGTCGTGATGATATGATTTGGACTACGGCAAAGCCATCAAATTCATGAATATATATCATGCAGTTCATGAGAGCGAAAAAGTTTTCTTCTTCTTAAAAAACAAAGAGAAACCGTCTTTGATTGAGTTCATGTGTCACCGTCATGGTCATGAAAATGCAGTTGTAGGTTACCTTCGCGTGTAGAATGTTTAGCAGGATGTAGATTCAATAACGGAAAAAGCCATTACTGTAGAGATCAAAGTTGAGCGAGCAACACGGTGAAAACTTGTCCAATTAGTTGCGTTCAATGGTTTAAAAATTGTCGTTTTGCAGCTCCCAGAAGGAGACCAACTGCTGGGTTATGGCTACCAAAATTGTTTTAATTTTATGCAATTATCATCGCCAAGTATTGTTCAGGAATACAAAAGACATAACAAAAAAGCGGCAACTGCTGCTGTTGA
This sequence comes from Callyntrura guangdongensis, assembly GCA_027744295.1. NCBI lineage: Eukaryota > Metazoa > Arthropoda > Collembola > Entomobryomorpha > Paronellidae > Callyntrura > Callyntrura guangdongensis. The sequence continues at coordinate 15,069 of JAHZNB010001532.1, forward strand.
AAAAATAGCAGCTCTAGCTGACATTTTCTCTACTATCACTTCGTGAAATGTGTAGTAATAATCGATCACCGTTCTTTGTAGTGCACCCTGTAAGAACGAGTACGTTAGTAATCAGTATCAGACATTTCTTTGGCATCTTTTATTCATGACAATATTTTTTTTGTGCAAAGGCAACGAGCACCAAACAGGCCTCCCGTGAAGATTCCCTATATTTCTCCATTATTGAACATAATGAATTGTGTGTCGGACATATATCAAATGGTTCGGCTGCATATCTGGCTACTAGTCATGTTTGTCTTGATTATTGATGCGGTTCATTTTCTCCCGTGATCGAATTGTGAATCTAAATACTAAGTACATTCATGCAATTTTAAATGTTTTAACTCTCAAAAGGAACACACATTCAACATTGGTGATACTTACTCAGAAAAAGGGCAACGAAACGGATTTTCTTTGGAAAAATTCAATTTTTTACGTGCAAGCTTGTTGAACCTTGCAACCCCTTATCGTTACTTCATTTCTTTCTTCTTTTTTTAAAAAGTCCAAACTAGAGACAAGTAAAACAAATAATGTTTGTATTTCATATGTCGTACATAGTACATGCCTAATATGCCAAACAGGTAATGGACTGTGTAACGTCTCAAGATATTTATTTACGAACAAAACGATAAATTCGTCTTTTCTACACAAATGAAGGCAGGGGTATTCAAGTAAAGAGTTAAGACGGCATAAAAAATAGTGGTGATAGACTTATATTAGTATAGTGGAACTGCCTCACGGAAAATGAGTCGTGAACACAACGGAATACTTGGATGAAGAAACTTATTTTTCGTATTTTTGGTGAGTATACAACAGGGATACACATCATTGATGTGATAACATGATAAAAAATGCATTGGTGAAAAAATCGAACCTGCATTAAACCCTGCACGGAACAAAACAGAGAAAAAAAAGAAAATTGGTTATTATATGCTTTTGTAAAAGAGAGATACATACATCACGTGCATGTACAACAAATTGAATAAAAATTTTCATGTTTATTTGATCAAAGTAGGGAAATTTCATGCATTTTTTATGTATTCATTAACTGTAGAGAGCAGAGGAAAAAACGACGATGTTCACATTACTTGTTTTATTTA
>JAHZNB010001533.1:0-18216 GCA_027744295.1 Callyntrura guangdongensis
ATCCGGTAGATTTAGCACTTAAATGCAAAGATGGCCCCTTTGAAATAACGTAGTCCTACAGGTGTTAGGAAGGCACAATTGTTGTTCATATTTCAAAAACTACTGGCAGTAATTAATCAGTGGAGGTACCATTCATTCAGTAGCTATTTTAACAAGCCGAATTGTGGTAGGATATGTTAATTTGACGATGTCATGTATCATAATATTTAATTGTCCTACTTTAGTGCCGTTTTTATTTCAACAAACGACCAAGGATTACGCTCCTTTATTCCGGAAATTCATCATGTTCATTCATTTAAATGCAACAGAATTACGAAATACCATATCTACTGGATACACTTTATGTCCAAAGCTAAATTTTGGTAAAGTTTTTTGGCATTAACGACTAACGACACATATTTAACATCATGTTAATAACATGTCATGTGACAGCAGGAAAGTTGGGGGAGGGAATGGCAGTAATTGGTGGTCCGTTGCCGGCTGGAGATTTTATTTCTGTAGCAGACTAATGGTAGGTTCTACAGTGCAAATATTATGCTATATGTTTTCGTTTGTATGCATATTGGTACGGTTTTATTTAATTTTTTTGCTAAAATCTAAGTTCCATATACCCTCCTCCAAGTTATTTGTATACTGAAGCAACCGGCAACACTTACTTGTTATTCTAGTCGTACATGTGTGATGTATGTATGAATTGGATGCAAACAACTGCTAGCTAATTAGCCAACTCAATCCAACTTAAACAAAAGCTGTTTTCTTTGGAACTTTACGCCAAAGAGCAAATACAGAGAGAGGGAAACGGCTGGAAAGCTATAACTTCAATCCGCGTGCGCTCATCCAGTTTACTTGGATGAGTGTTGTTACTTGTTACCTGTTTGCCTTCATTAAAAACGCGGTCGAGATGCAAACAGACAGATTTTATTTGAAAATCTATATACACCATATGCGCAAAATATTTGATTATACACCTCTTTCAATTTATTTGTCATTATTGCAATTATATGTTTAAGCGAAGAAAAGATGAGCATTATCACTATCACCATCCAGGCATTGGTAACCGGATACTTTTACGATACGGTTGATGATTTCACCACACTGTCGTCGGTCGTCATTGATTGTTCTATATTCTACAAACCATCTAAAAACTAACAAATGCAGACAAAAAAAGGAACTGGTGTGAGTAAGTAACGTGATATTTGTTATCACCGTTATTATGAATGATGCGAGTGCTGCCGTGCCATTGTTGCATTATGTTCGTCTTTCCAACTGGATTTGAAATTCCACCTATTTTCCGGAGAGAAAAGGGGATAACAGGAAGCCAGGCTGACTAAATGTTATTATGTAGAGCAGAGAAAATGGGATCAGCACGAGAAAATGAGAAGCCAGAAAAAAATAATGGAATGTGTAAAACTCGACGTGATTCACTCACAGCGAGATTGCGGGCAAAGTTTGTACAAGAGAGTAAATATGTTAAGTTGAGAGAGAGAGAGAGAGAGTGAGAGTGAGTAACATCTGTGTGTGCTGGAAAAATTATATATCTCAAAATGTTCAATCAAATAAGGACAACCCAGGCAGTAATAAAGCGCGGTAGAAATATTTCATGAGTTAATTCATACCCCAGCTCCCAGCTTTTGGTTGTCAGTAAAAGTAACTTAAAGTAATTGGCTGAAATGACTGGAGCTGGATTTCTACATTTTTCGTTACTTTCATTTTGCATTAATTGAACCCTTAAATTATGCAAGGTGTGTCTTCCACGACAAGCCAACACAATAAAGTTAGCATAACACCCACGCACGCATATGTAAGTCTACACAGCAGCCGGGGAAACGAAAATGACATGGTGCTGTATATAGGTAACATATCTGACATATCAGATTGTCGTAGGAGAAAAAGCCACGTGAATTTATATAAATGGAAACTAAAATTCCTGAATGAAATTGCCCCACCAAGTAAAGACTCTGTAACCCCGCTTGCCACATTGTTGATGTAAGCAACCACACAGCTTAATAATACCCTCTTGATAATCCAATCGTGTTCTGGATTTTTTTGCCCCGGGTTGTTCATTTCATTCATTCTATTTTGGCCTCTCCTTTTCCCTCGACATTCGCTGTACACGGCTTGTTAGTTTACTCCATGTTCTCATTCTTTCTTCGCTAGTCTCTATCGCCGTCGTCAACATTCGATAAATTGGCAGACATGTATACTACACATATCTACATTCATGAATATCCATATTAAATCCAATCATATATTAACCAACAACATACCGGCAAAATAACTTTTGTCGATAAATAAAGTTCTTAATTTTTTATCGGGGAAAACGTGAAGCACCAAAGGTAGCAGAAAAATTACACGGATGAGAAGGAGAACTGGAGGTGGCTGTTTGCTTATCGTCCTTCAAAAAATAAATGCCTTTTTCATGTTGCTGCTCCCTCCACTTAATATAAAGACTCGATCCTCTTCTCGAAAAGTGCAGACCCTATTTATAAGCATAAAGAAGTAGAAACAGAGGTAGCTGAGAAAAGAAAGCTTTCCTTGTTTACTTTTTTTATCTCTTGCTGTTTTCAAGGTTTATTTACCACACACAACTCAATTTGTTTTCTACTTTATGAATACGTATGTATATGACGGGAAAGTGCCGTCCGTTTACCGTCGATTGGGGAATTAAATGAAAATGGAACATAATACAATATCCTTTTTTACTGAGGTAGTCAGACTTTTTGATAGTGGCCACGGAGGAAATAATTTATAAATGTTTATTATTCGTGATGCACAGTCTATATATATAGCCTAGCTGTATGTATGCCGTGTGTTGCCGGCTGGATATAAATGGACTGTCTAAACGTCCCGGTACAAGGTCATTATAATGCATGTAAGTAAAACGAAACAAGTAAACCGGCCGATACATTCATAGTTTTTGTTTTAATCGCTAAATGAAGCTAAGAGGAAACGGTTGTTTCTCTAAAATCTTTAAGATACCTCGCTACAACGTAATTCAATAAAACAGCACAAGCAGCAATCACGAAATCATATGAATTGTACAGAAAGATAGAAAGGCATTTACTTGCATATGTTGAAAGTACCCAAGTTTTGAGTGTTCACTTTTTTCAGCCCAGACTAAAATATGATTTTTATGATGCCCAAAAATTAAATATTGACGCGGCACTTGAATCGCTATAACGTGCTGGCCCCTTTCTCAGGCCGGGATTCCATTTCATTTCATTAAAATTCTATACAAAAAAGTTGAATGTTGGAAAATTCAGGGTCTTTTAGCTTTGCTTCCAGATTGGAAAATTATAGGTATTACTACATAATTTTTGTAAGAGAGGCAAGATTCACCTTTTATACAGCAATCATAAAATGCATATAATATATCACACACAAGATATACAGATATATCTATATATGGTATCTGCAGGAAAAACGGAGTTACGACAATGATGCCCGGTTACAACGATGATGTATTTTGCACAGCCCACCAGAGAGAGATCCTGAGTAAATCTAAAAATACTACAAAGCCACACAGCAGCAGCAGACGGGCAAAAGGATCATATCATTCCATCATCTTGAAAGTGAAAGCTTTCATTCATTCTTCCATTCTTCGCCTTCTTCTTTTCCCACTCATCATCACACGCCCCAGTCTCTTCTGAAAGATTGGTTCAGTTTGAGTAGTCACGTCAGTCAGTCAAGTGTCTGGTATTATATCAACGAACCGGCAAGCCTTCCAAAAAACCATCTTCGTTTTTCCCTTAAATAAATACTTCATATATTTTATGCACTTGGTTGCCTTCCTTTTCCCAAACCTCGAATTATAGCCATCTTTTGCCTGAGCTTTGGGAGAAGGGAAGAAGAAACTAAAAATTTTGTGTGGTGTGGGTAGCTGCAGCAGAGCATCAGGAAACTGGAAAATCAATGTATCAAGTTCTTTTCCATTACCAACACCGCCGCCACCACCCACTGCATATTCTGGTGGTTTGTCCAGGTCTCGTTCATCTTTCTTTGGAAGAGTAATTTTGTTTCTAAAATGTAATTTTTATTCTGGAAGCGTCAATTCCGAATATGAAGAGCATAGACAAGGAGTAGCGGTAGAAGTGGCGCGGTAATATCATGAAAATATTATTTTCTTCTGCTGAAACAGCGAAACACACGTATGCACACCAAGTCAATTCAAGGAGACTTTCATACGACGAAACGGAAAAGTCACCGCTGCGCTGTCTTTGATGTTGCGGTTGTAGTACGGTTGATTTTTTTATTTTTATCCAGGAGCACTCTCGCTTCCCCGCAAAAACTGCAACATCATCTTTAGGCTTGCTACTGTGTTAAAAGCAATAAGTACTAGCAGGAAAAAACAATATTTTCCATTAAATAGGTTCTTCACGTGTAGTCCCCACAAAAGTTTCCACCTGCTTGTTTTTAACGTGATGGAACATTCGACAGAACCAGAGAAAATGTTAAATACATTATGTTTTTTCTCTCTGGTTTTTACACAGCGTATTTTTCCTTTGCCGATGTGAATAGAAATAACCTTGATTTGCTTTTAAAATAAAGTAGGGAGTTACCACTTAACGACTCCAACCGCAATATCGTCAGGAGGTCCAAGGACTCACGTACACTTGTTACTCTTTACACTTGTGAATTTTTGGCAGCAAAAAGAAAATTATTTTTTCCCGATAAAACCGAGAAATAATAGTGTATCCTATTGAGGATAAATGAAACGATTCTCGTTTGACGGCTTCAAGGTCACAACTTCAACAACACGTGTACCACATATAGAGCCAGTTACACACATATAGGTTCACTGGTAACCTTTTTCAGTGATTGCTTTCAGGTGTTTCAGAGAAAAGCCTCGATGGTCTGGAAACTACAATATTTTATAGACACATTTTTCAGACACCGTCATCTGCACTCTTTCCCACTCCTAGTTCTAGTTAAGCTTTTAAGCTAGTTGCAGTAAGCATTTCATTCTAACCAAAATCATCGTTATCATCATCATGAACAACGCAACCAACAACGCCCACACTCCACCTATTCATTTCAGTTTCAAGACATTCCTCGTCCAACGTGAAAAAGAAAGAGACGGAAACAAAAGTGGCGGTTGTTGAATAGCACACAAAAAGCCCACATTTTATTGTTTCTCTTTTCTACTTTTTTATTCATAGGGTTGCACAGCAATTCTCCCTGTGAGAGTGTGTAACTGTATGATTGTGTGGTAGGAGGGATGCATCTTATTTTCATTCTTGATGCCCTGTCTTGGGCATTTACAACCTTTTGTTATACACATTTTCTTACGTCCTCCCAAACAGTGGCATTTTATGCATGAATGAATGATGAATGAGGATATTAAGGATGCGTGTGGCTTGTGTGTGTGTACACACTTTTCCCAGGTGCATGCATAAATACTTGATGTTGGCATTGGGGAGACGGAAGAATTATGCACAGCAGAGAAAGTGGCCACACAATTCCTTCTCTCTTTAGAAACCTTTGGTGCGTGTATAGGCAGTTAATTGTGTGAATGCTTGAGTCGTTTGTCTCCACTCTCCTGTCTGCTACTGCATAACAATAAATTAAACCCAGAAAAAGCCCAAAGTTCCAGATAAGCATATGGTAAACACACGCTATATTGCACTTTAAATTTTTCTCTAATTTCTTTCCCGAATCCCAGGCTGCCCTTTCTTTTGATGAAGTTCTCCTTGTGCGAAATCTACAATTGTTTTCTTATCTCTGTAATTGGCTGAAACTATTGTGTAAACAGCTACGTAGCAATTTAGCCCAGACACGACACACACAGAGAGAGAAAGGACGTGCACGCTTTTGTTCGAGAGTGTCCCTGTTTCTGCATACTCAGTCCACTCAACTTTTTTCTTTTATTTTTTCCTCACAAGAAATCATCATCATCATCATGGCTCTCCAGTCAACTTTTTTTTACTGGTTTATACGTTTTGCCGTTGCTGCTGCTACTTTCCTTAATGAATAATACATCAAAGGGAAGAAAGAAATTTGCTGCTTCCTTTTCAAGATCCTGTTCCCCGTTTTCTCTCTTGTCATAATGCCCATTTCAATGATGACGATGGTGATGATGATAATGTTTTGGCTCACTGAATGAAAACTTTTCTTGTGTCACAGCAGTAGGAACATGACAGCAGGAAAGAAAGCAAGTGTTTACACTACGTGCTATTCACGACAATTTTCTATTCCCTTAATCGTTTTAAGTGATGGAAGAGAAAGCTGAAAAGAGAAAAAACGGCATTGTCCAAAAGGATGAAAATGCTTTTTCACTAACTTGCTCGTCGTTACAAAAGGCTTTCACATTCAAAAAACTTTTCAAAGGAAAACTGCTTGTTTTTAAGCTAAACTACTCTGCGTCGTCACACTTTTGTATTTTAGTGAAAATTTGGTTTCACTGTGGGATAATTACTTGGTTGCAAGCCTTGATGGGAATGGCAAGTTTTCGTCGCCTCGGTTGATACTTTTGCTGCAATAATTTTTAATGTGGTAATGCTGCAGATGATGGAAATAGTGGGGTAGCATTTGTTATACTTTCTCAAATTCTCAAATAATACAGAGGCGTCCATTCATTTATGCATACATATTCCCAGACCTACGGACAAACTGTGGTTATGGTGGTTTTTCAGAGGTGTGGTGGCTGGGCTAAGGGTTAGAAGCAGAGGTTAATGCAGGTGGTTTCAATTACCAGAGCGGAAAAACTACCATCTGGTTACACTTGATCATGGTCATAAAGTGATTGCGAGACAGCATGGTCATCACGTCGTCAAGAAACACGGTTCTATGTCTATAACTCCTGGTGGGAAGTAACACGTTCGGGTAGTTGGGAAAATTGAAAACATAATGAGAAAGGTCATTTAAGAAAACTCACATCACCATAGGGATCCAAGTTGGACAAGGGTGGCAGCTAAAGGTTGAGTATAACTACTAATTCGAATATCTCGATGTTGTAATTTTTCAAAGGAAAAACACATTTTAGGGGGCATACCACATGGACAAAACCGCTGTTCAATGTCAGACTCAACTCACGTTATAAATTGAAAGTATTGTACAAGAAGCTTTCCAAATTAAGACTCGTCTCAAACGCGAAAGAATTCAAAGGAAATGACTCACAATTCTACAGAAAATGAACAGAATGGCCACACAAAGAGCTTTGAAAGAAGCTGTTGCACTGTTTATTAAATGCCTTGGCCGTACTGTGTGTTTGATGTTATTTGGGCAGTCTCATTCTATTAATATACTTGCTATTATACTGCCATCGTTTATTTTATTACTATTACGTAGAAATTATGTTCAAACAAACGTCATATTACTTCATTCTACAGTGGAATTTCTTCCAGTGCTTTGCATCAGCCATATATTATCCGTCAACAATCATCCCGTGAAGCAGTAAAGAAAACAGTACGAGTTCCTCTCTCAAACAAAATAATTACATGAAAGTATTAAAAACCAACGTGCGTAATATCCCAGCCTTTTCTACAAAACAATTTTCAGTACTTTCGTTTACAAGATTTCCCCGTTTCTAGTTTTCCTCTCACGATAATGCACTTCTCCCATTTGTTTCCTTCCATCCTCTATAGCTGCAGGAGCATTTTTTCTCCTACTTTTCCTTCTTAATCATTTCGTTTCCTTTCCTTTCTTTTCCAATTCCCCTCTGAATTCCCAATGTCATTTCACCATTATTATTATTATTGCTATTGAAAGCGCGTGTAATGTACTTGTATCATTACTACTACTCTCCGTCCAACTGTTTTGTTCACAATCCACTCAAGAATGCAATCCATTGACCACTTATCTTTTTTCATAGCTCACTGCTTGCTCCTGATCCACTACCACCACCACAAGTTCTATTGTGAGAAGGGTCAGCGTTCCAACGAATGGTATCTCGACAAAAGAGAGAAAGAAAAAAAATCAGAAAGAAATCCAGAAAAACGGGCTGCCAAGAAAAACATGAATAGAAGCAGCGAACAATGCAAGAAAAGATCGACAGAAAAAAGCATTTTTTCTTTCTTTGTTTCTTTTTGACAGCTTATGTACCAGTGCACAGAGAGTCTAGCTTACTCGTTGCTGGTTCAAGTAGGTATTGCATATACACACAATAATACGTACACATAAAAAAATAAATGCCCCGTTTACTCGTACTTCTTTTAGAACTCTTTTGTTGAAAGTGGGTATTACTCCACACTTCTTCTAAGTTTGAGGTTAAAGTTTTTTTTTCTCTCAGCCCAAAAGAGTTGGGCTGAATTGTGTGGACGACTTTGACTTTTACGTAAATCCGGTTACACACGCATGGCCAAGAAAAAGTATCTTATCCCAGGCTTCAGCAACTGACATCTTGTACTTTTAATATGTTGAGTGCAGCTTGCTATCATTTCAGCATCTATTCTTCCATCCTCTTTTTAGTCTTCTTATCCAAGAAGGAAAGGAGGCTCAGTGTCGAGAGAAGCGCCGTTATACTTCACCGAGTACACACATACACGGAACTGACTGGANGTTATACTTCACCGAGTACACACATACACGGAACTGACTGGATGATATTTTATTTGTGTTGTGACAAGAGTTTTATTCATTTGCGTTTCATTCACATAAAATATGTGTCTGACAGATCTAGAATGAGAATGAAGAAGCTGTAGGGAGAGATCTCGCAAGAAAGAATGACAACTGTGTCAGCAGGGGTTGTAAGGATGATTTTATTGTGTGCATAAGAACGATATATGTGTATAAAATGAATGGTATTCAATGCACTGACTTCTGACTCTTGACATATGGCATTCCCCGTTTTCGGTATTTTGAATTAGAGATTGGAGATCATATTATTTATGTATTGGTACAATAACAGTCATTCAGGCAGAGAGGAGCAGAAAGAGAGATCGAGAGAGCGAGGACCTCTGGCATTTGAACACACGAAGTAGGAAGTACAAAACATAATCGATTTTGTTATCTATTCTATAACTACAACTCTTCTGTCTATTAAGCCAGTTGTTTCTAAAAAAAATATTCAGGGTGTATTTTGTCGAAATCAAAGTTTCGATTAAAGTCTTGACATGACTTTGGGGCAAATTGACTGCAATTAAATGGATGATGAAAATCATATACCTATTACGATTAGAACATTTTGTTCCTTTAATTCAAGACTAGACTTGAAAGTGATGAGTAAACTCGGCATATAATGATTATGGTGATTACTTACTATATGATAATACCGTCATTAGATTGACGATCGATTAAAAATATGGATAACGCAATGCATAATTTAGACCCAGGTTTAGTGCAATTAATTTGGTAAAAATAATTTCTTGCTTTGCGTTTAAAATTCAGACATTAAAATTGCTTGACTGGCATGTCAATATTTACATTTTTGGTAGAACAGTTTACACCTATCCGTAGGTGTTACTGTTTCGGCAAAGAGCTTATTAATAACTTAGCTTAGGTGTTCAGTATTCCTGGTACTGAATGTGAAGTGAAGGGATTATATACGTCGTCATAGAATACAAACGTCAAACAATGCAAGACAATCAAAACGGAAAGCAGCCTTGTTTATTATTATAAAATGGAAACATGTATACCATACATTTCTCCATTCTATAATCATCTCAATACGCTTCTACTTTCTGTTTGTAGTATTTCGTCCGTAGCAGTGGTTTCATCATTATGATCACGTTATTTACTCCTTGTTAACAAAATAAGAAGGAGTAAAATATCTCGAACAAAGAATAAACCAAGACAGTTTGCCTTCTACAACGAAAAATATTTTATCTTGGAAGATCAAACGTGTAGGGCTTAGGTTCTTATAAATTTGGTTTTCAATTCAAAACCAGCAAAGCGCAAGAACTGCGTAACGTCATTTTTTTCAAATAACATTTCAGAAAGCCGAGTTAACTGCAGTGTAGCTGTATTCTATTTTGATCCATGAACGCTCTTACAAGTATTTTTTCATTAATGGGCTTTTAATATTTTTCCAGTAATTCCAACATCGTATTACATTCTAATTGTAAGTCTATTTTGTTAATATTATTAACTGGTTTATAAGCTCTTCGTTTTTGTGTTTTTACAAACGAAAAACTTCAGCAGAAGTTTATCCATAATGGGCATTTTTTCACTAAATTTACAATACAATATAATTGGGCATTTGCAATAATATAATATACCTTCATTACCTTCACATAAAAGGGAGAATATGTGAACTTTTTTCCTTATTAATTAAGTCTTCCCTTTATTAATAACTTACTACGCCAAATACATAAAGAATTCGTAAGAAAGGAGTAGCCTTTCCTAAACTCCCACTTAAAATATTTGTGGCAAAAATTACGCATAAATGGGAGAATGATCTTTACACTCTAAATTCTAGCTAGATTATTATTACATAAGAATAGATCAACCATATCACTGTAACAGTGAGAAAACACGTTAAGAAATCGTGCAACGATAATCATATCAACAAAGCAGCGTCTATTACAAGTTGAATGAATTCTCACGTTTAGTTCTAGTTACAACACGCTGTAAAAAATTGTTGTAACCTTTTGATTTATGGAGAATTTCTATCCGTGTATACATCACTCTTAAAATATGCTGGGTGGTTATGCCATGATAAAGGAAAATTTAGACACTTGCTTACAAAATGAAAGCGACTTGTTACAAGACTTAAAGTTTGCAAACAAATCTGTCTTGTCCTTCTTCTTATTCCACCGGACGGGTACTGTACGCGGATGGATGACCTGGTGGGAATGTGAGAGAAAAACGTTATCTTTTCTCGCATTTTTTGTCTCCCGGATTGCATACCCTTATCCGCAGCAACAGCCTCGTGTCGCTAAACTACGTACACCAGATACCAGGAACTTTTGCTGTCTCTTGAATGAATCACCAAAAAGGTGATGGCAAAGCAGACAAGAATGAACAAAACTGTGAGTGCAGAAGGTAAAAATGTTCTGGAGAAGTGTAAAACGATTTTTCGTCATCTCAATAAATACACCAAAAGTACATTGTTGTTTAGGTTAGAGTATCCATTGTTTCATAGTGTAGACCAATCGTCTTCACAACTTACGCCTATCCACAGCTCATTCATTCTTCAATTTATACACAGGACGCTCACAATTCAAGATACCAGTTTATTTTTTCCCTACCCAGCAGCAGCGCTAGCGTTACTCACTCTCTCAAGCAACCTTGCGCGCTTACCAACGATGACGAATGGTGAGTAGATGGTGGCAGTGAGTCGTTCTGCTTTAGAATTTCCTCCGTGTTTGAGTCACATGAGCCAGTCGTGTTTATCCCTTCGCACGGTGAAGTCACACAGTCTGTGTTGCTCCACATCAACATTCCCAGAAACGTACAACTAGTGTGATTATTACAGCATCACATTTTTTTAACAAGATAGCGTCAAGCATACTCCTATCCTCCAATCTATTCAAGGGGGTTCGAAAATGTTATGGTGCCAGTGTCTGTTGAGTCCGGGGAGTAGAAAATAACAGACGCCTTTGTTTTGACAGCACAACAACAGTGGTGGTTTTAATCCGGGGAATTTTTCCACGTTGGTGCTTCTGGAAAAAAAAAAGTTTTCTAAACAAAGCGGAAAAAATGAAAAACAGAAACATCCCGACATAGACACACACATTATTTACCAGTTTATACTTTTCAAACTCAGCATCTGGATTCTCTGGAAGAATCGTAAACTTAAAAAATAACAAAGCAAAAGAGAGAAAAAATTGTATTTATATTTATCACTTTTCCCGTGGCGAGCTGTTTACTGTTACTGCAAAGCTTATTATCCATTCTGTGAAAAAATTTCATCGTGTGTGTCTCTTTCTACAAAGATACTTGTTTCTTCTGTCCTGTCGTTTATTTTTGTTAGATTTTCTTTCTCGTATTCTCTCAGCGGATAGGAAAAAAATTTCGTGGAGAATTTTTTTCTCGGATCGTTATACTTATTACTTTTTCTTCTCACGCGCGTATGCATGCAAGTAAAAGAGGAAGTGAATACAAAAAAAGAAATAAAAAAGTGCATATAATAAAATAAAAATGAACAAAGTTAGTATTTGAGTTTTCTTCTGTAAGCGTACATGCTGAATCCCAAACAAAAACGTTACTGCAAGACAATCAAAAACGAAGGAGAGGAAGTCCTCGGTATTTTTTTGGTGAATGGACCGTGGATAACAGTAGAGTAAATTGATACAGAGAATCGAGCGGAATGTGCGTACATTTTTATGTGCTCTATTACTAGTTTTTGGTCATAAAAAGGGAAAATATTACAAGATTGTTACGGATTAATACATTTTTGTGCAAGTAAACATCTTTTTTCTCTGCTTTTTGCGTGACTCCAAGATTACAAAATTGATAGTCGTGTCTTTTTTCTTAATATTCAAAGACCTGAATTTATTACCCGAAATCTGCGTTCCATTTTCTTTCAAAACTATTTTTCTTTGGTGGCATATTATTCGTGTGTGATCAAATTCCCACACACACGCGAGTTAAAATTACATTGGGAAAGAGGAATTTTGAGGGTACTGAGTACTGAATAACCATATCATCCAAAAAATAAATATTTTTAACACATTATTGACCACGTCAGTTGGCGTGAGGAGAATAATAGCTGAGAACATAAAAAAGTGTTTGTGTGTTTGTGTTGCTGGTGGTGACGGTGGTACAAGAACGGTGACAATTTATTTGTGCGTGTGTTTATCTTGTAAAGTGGGATAATAATACTAGCAACCGTGGGGAAAAACAGGAAGGGTGAATAAAACGCTCGATCTGGTGGAAATTATTACCGACCGAACAAACTGAAACCAACAGCAGCAGTCGAGCTCCGTTTTTTTACTGTCTCTTCGTCTAAACTTACTGGTTGGTAAACAAATTTTTTTCAATAATTTCATATATAACGTGCATATCATAATGTATTCGTGAAAATCTAGATATTACTGTTACGAGGCGCAGAGATACGATTCGTAGGGAAAAAATAGATGAAAAGCAAACATAAAAACGCTCAAGTTTTATGTTTCGTCTGATGTTTGTTGCTTCATCGCTTTTTGCCGCAGTAAAAAAAAGACGCCTCCCGGTCTGGAGAATATTTCGGAAAAAAGACAAGACAAGGCTAGAAAATGACGAGATTTGATATGACACTACACGAAATAAAACAAGACGACATGACATAACCGTAACATGTTTGGGTAAAGTCGTTTTTGACAAAAGTATACATACAAATTTACAGATACGGACAGCCACGACAAAAAAAAGTTTTTTTTATTGGTGGTCGCATCTTTGAATGTATACAGAAGCAGTGTGTGGATATACATACATACATAACTATACATGGTGTCGTCATTGATTTTTAAGAATCTGAATCTTCTTGAATCTGAAAGTAAAAAAGCATACATTTTAAAGGTAGGAGATGATATTCTTACGTTTTTCTTTGTAAGAATCACTTTTGCAAACACAAACCAAATCCTTTCCTGCCTCGTCATTTCCTCTTTTCTTCATGTCGGCGGCATTGTACGTGATCAATCACCTAGTAGTACCGAAAATCAAACCAAAAAGCAGTACACCACCTCACAGTTGCTTCGTTTTTTTCAAGACTTCTCTTGTTACATTATGGATGTATTGTAAATCCCTAAAAGTCTTTAGAGAAAGAAGGAAAAAGTAATGGTAAAACACAGACACATATACATACATACACTCACGAAAACAATAAATTTTGGCCGTTTCCTTTCTTGGTGACGTTGTTGCGGCGGTAAGTAGTAAGACGTTAATGTCATGACATACCCGGAACTGAGGTTACCTCTCTCTCTCTCTCTCTGTGGCTTTGTCGAGCTAAAGAGATTTTTCCGGGAAGATGGAATAATAATGGACGACAGGGTTTTTGGCGGTTGGAGGAGATTTGTAGTGAGAGTGTGAAAAATAATGCGTCGTTTCGTAGCCGGGTGTCATTACATTTCCATTGTTTACTATAAACTCATACGTTGGGTATATCGACTTGAATAATGTTTCTGCTACAGTTTACCTGAAAGATGGACGAAAAAGTAAATAAATGAATGGGAAGTATCTCGTGAGTCAAATCACCTTTTTGTGAAGTTTGTGGAGGGACTTGCAAGATTGGTACAAATGATTTTGCAATTTTGAGCGTGGTTCCTTTACTTTTCAGAAAATGTTTGTGTTTTCAATTTATTTTTTTGGATAAGCGATAAATAATGGCATTGACTTGTGACGTGTGAGCAGGTTCCATTGTTTCTAGGCTTTTCTTATTGTTTGTGTTTATCGATGTTTTCATACGTAGTATGTTTAGTGTTGACACCAGCGACTGCACTTGGTGTGTTTTCAGTAATTGCCAAACAGATTCGAAGATACACACACACTGACTATGAGTTCTTTGCTCGCTTTATTTTTACTGTCATCATTATTTACGACAGCAACAACAATAACCATATCGAAAGGCTTCCATAACTTTTGGCTGGATTCTTTTCCAGCACTTGCGTTTGTTTCCGCTTATTTTTTCGTTTCCCTGTTTTTGTCTGGTTTCGTTGGCCATACACTACACCACCGCTCACGTTTCTCTGCGTTATTTACTCCATTTTATTCTTCTTCCCACTGTGGAAACAGAGTAGAGCACAATTGGGGAGAGAGAAAGTCCTTCAGAGAAAATTGAAGAGGAGGAAACGAAGGACGACAGGAGTGCTTGAGGAGACAGCCAGAGAAAAACAAAAAAGGGAAGGAGGCAAAAATAGAATAGTGAAAAGCTCGATGGGATTTATTTACTTTTTTCTTTCACAGGATTGTTTTCTATTTTTCCTCAATTTATTTTATTATATATTTTTCTGCTGTTGCTGCCGGACATGAGAATAAAATAACGAGGAGATGTTGTCACAAGATAACCAACAGAAAAAAATATTATTTACCTATTTCTCTTTCCTTTTTTTCTTCTGGAGACACTCCATGTTCGCTGTGTGTGTGCCCTTCTAGCAGCCTCTCAGTAACAACAGCTCAAATGACAAAAACATCGCACAGGCATGCGACACACACACACGGCTCTGCTGCTACTACTGCTTGAGTGCTCGTCTAATATGATATAAAGTCGTTGTATAACTCAAGAATGCGAAAGCAAGTTTCACCATCATTTCTATACTAAATTATTATCTTCTCGATCTTTTGGCGTGTCGGAACAAGAGCACACACATCTGGACGACTTAAGGCATTCTCCGGTTCTTTTAATGGAGTGGACTTCTTTTTTTTGTTGAGCACGCTCTCCAGAGAACTATTTTAGACCGGCGTACATCCTTCATGCAGCATATAATTCGAAGACTGAATCATATAGTGCAAAAATAATATTTCTCTGTTTTGTCTCCTTCACTCTCACTTCGTATTATTAATGAAACCCGTGAGGCAGACAGGGACACGCACCGTATTGCTGTCTTTACCCAGAAGCTGAGTATGAATGTTTCGTGCCATTTTCATGTCACAGACAAAGAGAGAAGAAGAAAACTTTTATTTTGTAAAAAATGTCCACTTGGTAGAAATTCATTTTTAGGAAGAAACAAGTCACAAAAAGCTTTATGCTCCCTAATGTACCATTGGTACTAAAAACCACACACTCGCAGACTGACAACTATATGCAAATTTAAAGTTATAGTTTAAGCCCGAGTTGGAAAAGTAGGAAGATAAACTGCACGCATGAAGTTGTGAGAGAGGAGGGGTACATAATACGGCGTGGTAGTAAAATAACATCGTTAATGATCATAAATAGAGCATAATATTTGCGAAGTATGGTGTTGGTGGGTAACGGGGTGGAATTCATAGCTGGTGGATTATATAAGTGTACGAAACCCATACTGAAAAGTTACTTTAATGCGTATGATAATATGATAGGCATGTGTGCGCGTGTGATGGTTGTTGAAACGCCTGAAGAGAAAATCATTTATTTTTCTTCTCTGGTACCAGAGGTGTAAAATGAGTGAAGGGGAAAGGATTGAAGTTTAGCTCCTAGTCAGTTCTGTGGATTATTATGTTAACCCATGCGTAGAGTAAATGACAAGAGACAGGACAGGTGATGTGAGGATTGGAACTACCTACGTGGAAAAAGCAACGCAACGTTGCTTCTTCCATTGAACCAAATTTTACTTCACGTTGCCAGACTCTGATACACTGTCGTATAAAAGTATAGTTGAAGGCGACAATTCCACGTGTAGATGGATCGGGTTTTTACAAATCACGATTACAAAATTATTATGTTCATTTCGATTGAAGTTGTACAATTTATGTCGTCGTAAAACTCAACGAGAACTACAACCAAATCCAAATCAAATCTACTATGATCCAATCCAACTTTCCGGTCGATTTAATGTTCAATTCCTCTCTTTCAAAAACTGCTACATTTTGTTGGCTATTACAAGAGCATCCAGCCTTTCACATGTATAGATAGTTTGATAGTTGTTGTCATCAACAAATTGTGTGTGTGTAGTAGTGACAGCGATAATAGAGAACCACACAGTGAGGGCGAAAGCAATAACCATAAAATTTGGAAAACATCGCAGCATGGATTTTCAAGGCCGCGTGCCTTACCACGACAAGGTAATAACAAAAGTGATAGGAGGAGGATGCGTAATAATGACAGTCTGCAAACAAACAACAATCTGTAACCGTGATTTTCTTGTTGCTATTTATTTATATATTGGCTATAAATATGACCAGAGACCACGTTCCATGCTTCACGTTGACAGAAAGGGCTAAAAGCCAAAAAAAGCAAGGAAAGGGGGAAAACGGATATAATAAAAGTGCGTAAATAGCGCTTGTGAAGTAGCTGGAGGGTTTATGGGGCATAAAAGTAAAAAATGTAGGGAATTACTAGAAAGCAGTCGAGAAAGTAATAGCAATAACAATAATAGCATTGTATACCACAGTGGGATTTGTTGAGGAGTAGAGAAGAAAATTCTCCTACACTTTTTTTTAATGACAGAGTAGATCAAAAGGGGGGAAATGAGGGTGAAAAGTCGTTTACGATAATGACAAAAAAATAACTGATCGGAACCTCACCCAGGAAAGCAGCAGAGGGATTGGATTTACTTTTATGAAATGTCACAGAAGTAGTAAAAGTGACAAGTGTGAAGGACTGTGTGGTGATTTCCTCCACAGCACGTGCCGTCATGCTGCTGCTGACGATGATGATGATGATCATGGAGTCATTTATTAACTGCTTGAAAGAAATGAACTCTCCGTCGACTTTTCAGGTCAATATCCTACTCGGCTTTTGATTCAATTCAAAAAGCGAGTTTCCAACAGTAGAGACGCAAGCCACTCTCTCGATGTTGGCTTCTTGGTGGATTTCCAATGCCACTGCTGATTTCAAGAGAAGTGTGGAGTGTGTGCTAGAGACCGCAGAAAAACTGGGAATCGAGGTCATTTGCATATTGCCTCGGAGGAGAGAAAAAGAGAGAAATAATGGAGAGCGACTTTTCATATTTAACGTGACGATTTGCTGTCCCCTGGGATTTTTTCCAGGAAGGCTTATATATCACCCGCAGAAAAGTAACAAGGGCTGATGAGTGATGGCATGATGGGCAGGAACATTTTAATAAGGAGCGTAGATTATTATGGAAGCCGGGAGGAAGAGACTGACTGACAGGACAGAGAGGAAGATACGTGATGCTAAAAGTATCCTAGAGAATATTGTAGGATCTCTCCTACGGTACATGACATCCTGATAACGCCAGTGTCCTCTGTGTGTCGTCGCTCTATACATATTTTACTAAAAGAGTGAGTCGTCTTTGCCGTTATAGTAAATAACGTTGGGCAAATGCCCTGCAGAAAAAATGGATGTGTGTGCTTCTTCTGAAAAGAAACCTAACACGATTCTCCTGTTTTTAAGAAAAGGGAATTAGGTCAACAACGCGAAAGTTGAAGAGAAGGAGTTAGGATTTCTTCAAGTGTGCCCAATGGATTGTGTGAAAGTCGGGCCAAGCTCAAGCATATAAGATGAATGAACGTATTATCAATAAGTGCCAGATTATGTTTCACAACGACGACGCTTGCTATTGTACGCTTTTATCTCACGCGCTGTAAAATAAACCACATCATTGGACTAGTACTGTTTAGTCGGTTGTTTCAAGCTACATTCTCATTCTTATTTCTTAAAACAAAATTTTCCTGCAATCCTATATAGTAATCGTCTAACCTGACTCACTCTGTGAAGACATCTTCTCTGGCTCCTTACCACCAATTCCCCTGAAATTTGGC
>JAHZNB010001534.1:0-28418 GCA_027744295.1 Callyntrura guangdongensis
GGATAACTTTCTTTACGATTGAATAAAAACGCACACATATTTGACACGTTTACAGCAATAATAAATTTGACCAAATAAAGCGTCTTCACGATTTACTGGTGATAATTGTACAATAAACGCAGTGATGATAATAATATACGTTTTCGTTCCAAATAAAATTTATCTTTGCTTGCCACAAGAAAACGATTTCACTAACTTGAAGCAGAGCAAAAAATCCGCATTAAAACTATCTATTGCGGAAAAGATAGTGCCGTAGACGCAGAATTTATCGCTATATCACTGAAGTATGCAGACAGAGCACGCTATATAATTGACAAGTTTTAGGCATACAAACATCCAATTTACACTTTCTTTTCTTTTGGCAAAGTAAAAGTACCTATTTACTCATCATAAGTTAGTTTCAGTGGTCAGTTTTCTACTAACCGGCTAGAGCAGCCATAAATATAACCAAGAAACGTGAATAAAAAAACGTAGATTGAAACAATACTTTCTTTCCTACAACATATAATACAATACATTTCAATTAAAACACTGACTTTTGCCAGCAGTAGCAGTACATTTTTTTGTAAAAATGGAACTATTCCAATTTAAATTCTCACTAGAAATAGGGAGAAACGGAAAAGAGCAGTTTCTTTAAAGTACGGCAATTTTTAGAAGGAAAAAGTGTCTAGCGAAAGCAGAAAATGCCACAGGATTATAATGCAGTTACGCGAATTACTTGTTGGGTGATACAAGAAAATGATAGCAATTCATGGGATGATTTTCCCGTTTTGTAGGCGATGCACAGGTAGTTTGATTGATAGCGGTGGTGGTAAAAAAAATCCCAGCAACAACATTTTCAACTGCAGCAACTTCTCTTACAATCACTTTCATTCACCAGCGGCACTTGCTGGTGAAGAAGTTCAATTTCTCACATTCTAGCAGTTTAAATAAAAACTAGTGCCTATAACGTACCAATAGTATATTAAAAATAACAATAATAATAATACAAGAAATAGCAACAAGAAGTTTTGCATGCGTGCTTATTTGCAAACTTGTATTTTCCCCTCTTGATTCTCTTCGGTTTCACGCATTTCATGTCTTTAGAAAAAAATACTTTTAAAAGAGGATATAAATTGAAATTTTCACATGTCTATGCAATATTTGTGCAGCAGTGCAACTATGATAATCCCTATATGTAAGGATGTGTTCTCTCTCTCTCTCTCTCAGAAAAAATATTTAAGCTCAAAAGTGTGAAGAAGACAAAAAAATGTACGATACGTATCACAACGATAACGCATAAATAAACCTTCAGGGAAGAGTACATAGGTAGGGGCTGAGACTGAATGAATGAAGTTGAATGTGTTGATGATTATACTTATACTATACTGTTCTTTGAGTACACAACAGGTATGCATATAAATTGTGCTGAAAGCTCGTCTTTACTTTTTTACACGAAAGCCTACCTTTAGTAATGTGGTAACAGTAATAATATTGATGATATGTTCTACTTTTACCTACACACATAAAATTATAAGTAATACGTTCATATCACAGAAAACTATATCACATTTTCTACACCTGAAACCTAAAATTATATCGCTTGCAGTCCAAGTCCTCACCATTATATCAAGATCATTTGTTTCGAAGGGAAAATTAATAGCGCTCAAAAATTTATATAAAAAATTGCACACGAAATAAAATAATATACCACATAAATACTAATTTTACGACCGTATGATCATGTTTTTCTCTTAAACTGTATTTACTGTGTAGTAAGGTTTAATTTGTATTATAATTAGGGGAGGAATGAAAAAATGTGTGAAAGGAAAATTGAAATTTGTTAGCTAGCTTATGTTCAACAACGTTATATGTTGTGAGGAGAGAAGAATTACCACAAACGTAGAAATGTTTTTAAAATGTTTTGTTGTTGTTGTTTTTATTACTTGTAAACATTTTCTAGCAATAAAAGTTGACTGTGGTTTCGTTCGGATACAGAAATTATATCTCTTCTTTGGTTAGACTTTGTGTAAAATTAAACAAAGAAAAAATCTTATAATAAGTTTATCAAAAGAAATTTCATTTTCCAATGGCAGTACGCCAGGTGTAGGTTTTTTAATGGCAAGTGTAGCTTAATTTCAAGGGTTTATGAGTAAACCATATAGCTTTAATATTATTCACACAAAACATTGTTTCAAATATGAAAATACTTTGACTGTTCACGTGTGTTATTATGATACATACGTACACGTATACACATCATTTTATTGTTTAGCGAAACTGAATATATCTCAGATGATAGAACGTGAAAAATGTTTTGGTGAAATTATGCAATTTTCAAAAGGTTCACTGTTTTAATAATATAATCATAATGCTGTAACAGTTTTTATTTTACGCTATTATTAATATTTTATCTGATCAACTGCAAATAAAAACTGTTTTGCGTTTAACGACTCACTCCCTAGTAGGGAGTCCCTACTGTACTAGTGCTGTTGATATTATTATACTATTTATACTGTGAAGAATGAAGAATCTCTAATATTTTATGTCAAATTATGAGTCCATTTTCCAAAGTTAAATTTACACTTAAATCTACCTTGCCGTAAAATTCTAAGTCCTTGCAATATTTTCATGAGTTTCAGGCGCTAAACAGCAAAATGCACCTTGTGTATATTTTGAAGATGATGACTTGTAATGGGAGTATTTTACAATATCCAAAATGGCGTAGCTGATGGATGCGTGTTGGATGACACGCCATAATTTTTGATTGATGGTATTGATGGGATGGATTATATGCTCGTTAATACTGCAAAGTTCATTGTTGATATATTTTTGTGTTTATTTAAATATAGTTTTTGCAACTTAAGATGTAAGACTTACATAATTTTGTATGTTCATCTGACGTAAAATCTGCTGTGGAGTTTTCATCACCGGATAAATAGTAGTCGATATTCATGCAATAAGTTTCCGTAGGGGAGAGATAAAGTTGAGTTTGGATGGCTGTAAAAAAGATGTAATCATAACAAATTAACTTTTTATGAAATACATTTTGATTGAGTTGAGTGGGCGTTTTTTGACAAGTTGTTGATTGTATTACGAAATAGTTTGATTTTTGATCATGATCAGGGCCAAATTTTCAACAGGCGGAGTGCATTATGTTTTATGGATGAATTGATTATAAATTATTGATAGTAGTCGTAATTTTTACCTTTGCCCTTTGGTCTGTCATTAGGAAAGCAAGTTCTAAAAAGTCCTTCTGTTCTTGTGTAGTAAATTGGATTACTCTGAAGTTCTTCTGGTGAGATGTTTTCCTCTCTGATTTTATCCTATAAAACAAGCAAATAAACAAAAAATAGGTTAGTGAGGATGACTTATTACGTTTTTTTCAAGGACTTCAGGAATTTGCAACAAATGCGAGTAACATGACATCATCAATTTTTTAACTGAGATATAAAAAGGGGAACAATGGGCATTTAACGACATTTTAATACGTCCACCCAACCATAGTAAAAATTCCAACATATTTGCAATGAGTTTTTTATTATCCTATGTAGCTTTTCATTCACAAATACAATTCAATTCATGAAGTCTTGAATGTTGGTGCCTTGTGAAAGGCTGTGTGATGTTCACTCAGTTTTTTTGCTATGTGTGTGTGTGCGTTTGTTATACAATACAACCATTTATGCACTTCTACAAAGGCAACGTGAAATGATGATTTATGTTAACGGCTAAGCATTTAGTACTTGACATCTGAAAGACCATGATGTTTTCATTTTTCCTGAGATTACTATCTTGAGAACTCTTAAGCATTCATCAGAGTCAGGGTAGCAGTGTGGCGACTTGAGATGACCAACATCACATAATTTTGGAAAAAAAAGATTACTATCTTGAGAACTCTTAAGCATTCATCAGAGTCAGGGTAGCAGTGTGGCGACTTGAGATGACCAACATCACATCATTTTGGAAAAAAATGTTCGCAGTAGGTAAAGTTTATTATGGAATCACCACTGACCAAAACAGGTAAATTAGTGAGGACTGAGGACCGTTATACTAATATATTTATGAGACGTCAAGAAGACCTTTCGTTGTATGACATTCATTGAAATTCGTGTACTATACTTAAAACAGTTCATCAGGACGAGCGGTACAACATACCATCAAATGCAAGAGTCGCATATACTTTCATCGTATTATCATTATGTCCTCGTCCTCTCTCTGTCTATTGGTAGTTGGTTCAAAGTAAAATGGTAATTCTTGTGAAGTACCAAGTACTAGTACCTGTTACATGCAAGGCAATTTTTGTTCCGTGAGAAAAATCACTGACCATAACTGACCACGAGAAAACTACATAGGTCGACAATTTGGTGCATATTCATCTTCTTAAAATTACACATTGGAGATCACATTTAATATCACACAGAATTTTGATGGTGTTTTTTATACGTATAAGTAGTCGGTCTGGTAGAAGGGATAATGCAAAGGTGCAAGTTTCTTGGCCATCTTGAGCTCATCAGTAAAGTTGGGATACACGGATAGTTATCGCTTGTGGGCTATTTGAAATTTAACGAGGCAAAATCGTGGTTTACTTTTAACGGCAATTAATAAAGTAAATATTAATGATCACGATATACATACACAGACAAGAAAGTGTGAGTATGAGACAGTAAGATGTACTGGGTTTAATCTGCAAGATCTAATAATACGTTCAATGGTAATAACAATAACCTTAAATTTAACGTTGGTAGCAGCGGCACTTCTTCAAATTTTATCATCATAAATTCATCACTTTTTAGCCTTTAACGCTCAAAAAATATTTTAACGTTTTTTTTGATACAGCCAAGAAAAATATACTTGTAAATTAAAGGATCTCTAGTCAAAAAATAAAAAGTGAAACCTTTTCCTATTCCACTCCACTTAATACCTACCCAAAAGAGCTATGTATAGATATTTTTACTTTGAGAATGTGTCACCTATCTCATTATTGCTCTGCTGTTGGTTTTTTACATGAAAAATATTTTAATATCATCAAAATTGCCGCCGCAAAAAGACATTTTCCCTCGATATTTAGGTATTTTTACTTTGTGAATGTGTCACCTATCTCATTATTGCTCTGCTGTTGGTTTTTTACATGAAAAATATTTTAATATCATCAAAATTGCCGCCGCAAAAAGACATTTTCCCTCGATATTTCATTAAATACCTAAAACTACGTTTCCCTTTGAAAGTTACTTTTTTAATCCATAAATAAGTAGTTATTTTAATATCATCCCCTCTCTCATCTCCCTCTTCACCACTATCATAATATCGTGTGGTTTTGCGTTTCTAAGTGAGGTGTAAGTAAACGTGAACCAAAAACACAACATCATGGTAGCATGATTATGATGTACATATATAGATAGCACTAGCACAACTGCAGTTTTTGGCAACTATCAATTCTGTACCTAGTTTAGCACAAAAAGAAGTATCTGATGTGTTGAGCATTAGTGTACCCCAGGAAAAGAAAAATTATAATCATACTTATTTAACACAATGCTTGTGGCCGCAATACTAAAAACACCTTCCCAAATTAACACAAAGAACCCGAACATATACATAGAGTAGAAGCAATAATATTTTTGACAACGACAACTATGTGCTGTGATACTCCTCATACTTGGATACTTCAAGTCTAACTGTCCTTAATTTTAGCAACTTAAACACGCTTCCTGTGCCCAGAGGGCGCAAAACGATTGTCGTCCCGAGAATAAACTTCACAAGGAATTTTTTTTCTAGTCAACAGTGTGATATTAGCCTTAAATAATTTGTAATGCCAATTTGCAGTATTAATTGCGGTGGGGATTGGGTGCTTATTTTTAACTGGTTTCATAATCTCGCTTTTGTACGGAATCTGTGTACCGCGTTTCTACGTGTGTGTTGTGTCAGCGATAATTTACCACAGCTTGAACTTCTCTACATCAAAAAGTCAATTAATGCTTCCGTCTGCTATAAATAAAATGAAACTGTTCTTTTATTCAGCCGGCTCCTGGTTACTTTGTAAAATATCTTGTAGTTTTATGTCCCTGATATTCGATCCAATCAGTTAAACAATATCAATGTCCCTAAATCAGTTGATAAAGCCCCTATTATTGTTTTGGTGGAACAAACTTCTTTTTTTTTGTTTCCCGACGTTCGCACATGGTATACCCCATGGGTAAGTTTGAAAATTACTCAAGTGAAATAGCCTGTGTCGCTTGCTCTGATTTTTGTGTTTCTCTTTGTTGTCCAATTAGTTCCTTGCAATTACTATTGTCTTCGTGCGAAGTACACACATTTCAGAATTACAAACCATTAATAAAATGACAACGTGATAATATTATTTAAGAACGCCTTTCGTCTGATTACGTAATAAAAAAAATAATAAGATTTAGTGAAAGAGAAGAAACAGAGATATTATATGATCCATTATACAGCATTTAAAATCGTTTTCCTCCATGTTTGGCCCCACTGCATTATTGCATTGACGGCTTCTTTAGGTAAAAATCTAATCTAGGTGACTTCATGACGTTCAGAGTCACGATTTCGAGTTGCGTTTTTATTACTCAGAGAGTTTCTTACTGACCGGCCACCCGCCGCTGAAGGAGGGGAACAGAGAGGAATCCAACGCCAGTACACACAGGAGAAGTTGTTGCTTTCCAATTAACGAGGACAAGATTTTAAAATTGCAGTCGACGTTATACATTGAAATGACTTACTTTGAAGGCAGACATCAAAATGCGGTGCATAAAATATAAAATATTTTTAAATAACAATTAACGAGGACAAGATTTTAAAATTGCAGTCGACGTTATACATTGAAATGACTTACTTTGAAGGCAGACATCAAAATGCGGTGCATAAAATATAAAATATTTTAAATATTTTCAGCCTCGCGTCAGCCTGCCTAGGTAGGCGTGTACGCATTCATGCGGTTTAGTACACAAGCTATATAGTCAAAATACGATTGGTTATTTTGAGATTGAAAGGAAAATGCAATTTCATTTTCGTCATTTGTTACAAAGTCATAGTTTATCATCCACACAGACATGCGGTTTAGTACACATGCTATATAGTCAAAATACGATTGGTTATTTTGAGATTGAAAGGAAAATGCAATTTCATTTTCGTCATTTGTTACAAAGTCATAGTTTATCATCCACACAGTAGTAGCAACAAATTTTAGCCATTATTTTTCCCTCTTGTAATTCTTTCCACATATTAATTTTGACACCCTTTCATGGTAATAACCGTGCCCTGAGTGTGTGTGCCCCTTATGACATTTTAGATAACTGATCAAATGAAACAATGCAACTTGTTTAATAACGTCGTTTTGTACTTCCTTCCATACACACTATACAAAACACACGCATACGTCAACAAGCCTACAAGTGTAATAGTTGGATATTATACAAACCTGCAGGGAATAGTTATGCAAAATTTGATTTTAATGGATCACGTTTATTGCTTATTGGTGGTCCTTAAACGAAGGAGGGAATCATTATTACAGTCAAAATATTTCTATAATTGGCACGTCCTATCAAGTCAAACTAATCACTTCTCCGTGGGTTCAAAGGAGTACACTTGAACGAAATCTTTAATCGTAAGAATTCGCGTTCATCATCAATCAATACCTGTAGCTCTCCCAAATTAGGAAAAAATGTTGTAGCGTCATATTTGTAAGCTACACTCCAATCCAATCGATCGACGAAACCCTAACAATCTTACTTGACATACCATAATTTTAATATTTGCCGTATCCCATTAATCAAGATTAAGTGTCGCATGTGGTTGCCTACTTTGAAAAAAATGATTTTTAATTTCAATGCGACTTATCTAGCTTTTCGTA
Organism: Callyntrura guangdongensis; assembly: GCA_027744295.1. Classification (NCBI taxonomy): domain Eukaryota; kingdom Metazoa; phylum Arthropoda; class Collembola; order Entomobryomorpha; family Paronellidae; genus Callyntrura; species Callyntrura guangdongensis. Next base: position 7,841 of record JAHZNB010001534.1, read on the forward strand.
ACAAGCTTAAAATATTTTCTCACACTTCCATTCATCTTGTTGGAGAGATTTGTGTACCAGTTGCGTAATCTTGTTTTGGATTTCCTTTCATGTCAAATTTGAATGCCTCTGTTATGCTATACTGAAAACATTGCTGATTTGTGATTATACAAACCCAGCCAGACACACGACTGCTCAATTGCAATCATGGTTTGTCAATTACTTTCAAATATTCGTTAGACGCCCTCAACTCAGTCATTCGTTTAGTCATTGAGACACGCCGTTGTTGAGTCATACTACTGTGTAGCGTCAAGCTTCCTATTTTCTGTTATATACAGAATAAACCGCATTTAATATCATAGTGTCAATAAACGCTATTACGCGTTTATGCAAACTTTATATAAAAAAAAATAATAATAATGATAGCCGTACATATATAAAACAATCCTTGAAAATAATACAGCTACGCCACTATTAAATCTCAGCTGCCATTTTAACTTTACCTCCTTTCTTGCCTCGCCCTCCTGTCGTCTCTACATATTGTACGATTACTCCTTGTTAGTTAACAATTAAATAACATTTTGCGATTTTCCTATATTTAAACTAAATGCAGACTAGGAGGCATATTATTTACAATGGAACATGGGAAATTGAAGGGAGAAATAATTGTGAAAGACCCATACAAACACAAGTACCCACGTTTTATGTCCTATTATTGCGAACGCTCCTAGTTTGTATGTACTTTTGTACTACTAAAGAAACTTCCGACATCGTGTTACGCATCTGAAAACGAACTTTGTAAGCAACAATAGCAATATGAATCAACAGATGCATGTCATGATGCATAATAATATTTGCATACAAAACTTCCTTTTCTATGTATAGAAATTATAATTATTAAATATGACCACAGATGTTCCTTCAATGCGATTGTTTGCCGTGATGATAACTGGCTAAGTGAGAGAAAATAGTATCGATTGTTCCGTATTACTGCATTACACATGTTACAAGTTTTTCTTTCGCAAAAGAGAGGTTCACATAAGGCGTGTGTTGTAGAAAGCCGAGCTCGTTACCCTACTACTACTTGACTTGGTATATACCTACTTACTCCGTTATAGGTACTTATTTCTGAACACTTCAATAGGGCTCAATTCTTATTTTCTATTTTCTATAGCTAACGTCCTGGCACATTTGCGTCATGCTTAAAAGATTTTCTTCACTATGATATTAAAATCACGCAGGAAAAATAAACATTTTTATGCAATAATCATAACTCAACAATGTTCCTTATTGATGACGAGTAATGACTTTATTTTCCTACAGCAGTCCATATTTTATATTCAGTTGCAAACGTGAAGTTACAAGTGCTTGCATGAAAATTTAAATGAAATTTTCGAGGAGAAGATGTATTAACCGGAAGCATATGCTTTAATACTAATACTAAACCATTCCCCCTTAAACATCTATCGATTCTATGATGATGCATCCCATTTCGATTACATTGAAAGGTACTTACGAAACAACGTACATCCATCAGATAAAATTGTGGATACACATTTCCATCAAAAACTCGAAATTGCCCTCATGAACATTACTTTATGCGCCCGATTATTATATTGTTTCTTTCTTACAAGAAGAGTTACGGCAACAAAAAATTACTCTGGCATCTGAAACTTGCAATTTAAAGTCTAAAACGTGTAATAACACGTGCAATCAGCAATTTAGAGCATATCCTGCGTAATGTTTGCAAGGAAAGACGCTCATCAAAGATCTATAGGGCATGTGTAGTTATTGAAGGTAACGTTATTGTCGAATTATGTCTGTGAGACTTTGAACTTTTTAAGCAACAATATAATTTTGTCTGTCTTAAAAATCCCATTAAAATACGTGGTAAGTCTTATCATGCAATCATTTCATGATGAACACGCAGCCCTATGTACCGTCGTGTACCTACATGAATCTAACTTCAGCATGATGAAAGTACAGAAATAATAGGGCCCGGGTTAAATTTTTTAAGTATTTATCAATATCAGCCATGACTAAGCTACACGCTAAACGCCAGCCAACTGAAAACAAGTCATACTGTCATGGCCATGCATGGCACAACAATGAAGGTAAAAAATTTAAAGAACGTCTTTGTATACAACACTGCTTCAATGATGAAAGGTCTCTTGTTTTACAACTTTGTATGATTATGATGACTGCACTATGTGTACAGTCCTAATAATGGTTTTATTGCTTTTGACTTGTTAGCTGATTCTGAAATGGCAACATGTTATGGCGCTAATGTGCATGACACACCGCTCTGACTTGACATAACTACTACCATTGTCGCTGGCACAACAGAACTGAAACAGGTGTGGCATTTATGGCGTGATTTTCAGGAACATGAAGCAAAGAGTAATGACGTTTTAAAGCACAGCAAAAACTTAGGCGAGGCAAACTTTGGCACACGGTATGGCATATAGGCNGAACATGAAGCAAAGAGTAATGACGTTTTAAAGCACAGCAAAAACTTAGGCGAGGCAAACTTTGGCACACGGTATGGCATATAGGCAGAGATAAAAGAGCGAGAGATGTACGACCGACCACCAGCCACAACGCCGTAGCGCCCTGTTAAAGAACAAAAGCTTGCTGTTTGGTCATACGGTCATCAACAGAAACATATTTTTCATAGGAAAGGAACATCCATTTACACGTAATAATGTATAAAGACAATGCAATGTAACATCTGCCTTGTCTTGTTTAAGAAGTAACCCCTTGATATGGTTCAGTTTCGTAATGTCTAGTCTAATAATACCATTTCCTCAGCGTACAATGTGGTATAAAATATGAAGATAAAAAAAATCGTGCTTTTGGCTTGTATGCGGAAATCATTCAAACCCATAAGTTGGGTGGTAGGTGGAAACCATCGTGAAACTTTATGTTATAACGCTTTAAAAAAGTTACATCCAAGTTTATCTAGTATTATCGCTTCACGGAAAGGTAAAAATCGAAAGGCTTAAAAAATAGACACATCCTAATTTTTACTTAAAAGTTTTTTTTCCTTCTCCGGTGCAGCTAGTCCGTGCTGTGCATTACAATAATAATTAGTTAAGATTATGGAATGCAACAAAGTGTACATCCGTTTCTTCCGATGGCTGCACATTGCTACAGTATCTGAGTACACGCTGTATTGCTCTCTTTAAAATTGTATATTAGACACACATCGCATTACCTACGAAAAAGTCAAGTAGCAAAACGCACTGGTCAGAATGGAAGATTACATAATAATATTTAGATTTAGATTCAACACAAATAGCAAGCAAGGGTAGATAGTACATACCTACAAACATAATTCAAGATCCCGTAAAATTAAAGAGCATATCGTAAAAAATACACCCGGCATGTAACGTGTAGGCATTCAGTATGGTTGATGGTAATAGTGGTAATATGCGTAGTTGTAAATTTTCTATACAGTTTTGTATACATATTCATAAGGCTGACGGTTTAGTTACAGAATTAAAACGTAGACAATAAAATAAAAATTTATAACAATAAAAATTTCCAACTTACTCATAAAATATTCAAGTAGCAATCATACACATATCACACACTTCATACAGCTCTTGTGAATAATATGCTTTCTGTAGCCTCTGCTTTTACTCTTTTACACAATTTATCCATTTAAGTATGCATAAAGGCCTCTTGTCATAATTATAGCAAATATTAACAGTATGCTACTAACTAACAATGTGCACTTTTTAAACGACTTTGCATTAGCTGCTCCACTCCTATCTACCTGAATCACACATTTGACACGTCTTTAAAAAGGAAAGTTTAATACCTTAAGTTGAAATGAGAAGAAAACAGAACACAACTTTGTGTTTAACTTTACTCATCCTCCCCTTAATTCAATAACTGCCATTGAGATTTTAACACCTCGAACAACTCTTCTGTGTCATACTCGTCTGATCGTATTTTGTATTTCCATTTCTTATAATTTTATGGCAGTAGTACTATGACTGATACGATGACTGTTCATTTTTTCAATCAGAAGCCGCGGTAGTAGTAAAACTGATACTTGATACACGTTTATTAGTGTGAAGGCGGTAGTACGAATTTAATTAGTCGGCCATGTTAATTATACACACATTGCCAGCTAAACGGTACAGTAAAGTAAAACGGTGAGTTTTCACGCACGTATGACGACAGCCTTGCTAGTGAAGTGCAGTCACATATTTCCGTTAAAAAAGTATTTGCATTGTTGCAGTTTGCACTTTACGAGTAAAAAACCAAGTATACCTAACTATCTAAACTACTCGTATCTCTGCTGGTCGTGTTCTGTAATAAGTTCAACTACTTTTGCCTCCTGTAGTTGTTCTGATAGCAAAGAAAACGAGAAAGTCAAGTTCAGGATGACAAAGATGATAACATATTGTAAGCAAACCAATGTACGCGATTTCTTCATCAAATAAAAAGTTGTAATCACACAATATTTTTTTCTCTTCAACTTGGAACATTTCTACTAACAACTATACAGTTGTTAACGCATTGTAATATTGTACCATTACCATACCATGCCCATCATCATCCTTATAGAAAAAAACTCATAGTCTCGCCCATCATGCGTGCAATATATGTATCTTAGTTTTCTTATAACAAACTGTAACGTTCACTTTTTAATTAAGGATAATTTTTACTGTAATTTACATGCCTTGGCGTCTACACAGCAGCGACTCCGCTTTCTTTCACGGCTCTGTTGAAACCGATAACGAAAACGTGAGTAGTAAAAAAATAATCGTGGTTTGTTAGTCTCTGTTGGGTGTACAGTGTACGCAAAATGTGACAGTGGTACTCGTATAAAAATCTAAATTGTCATTTTCCGTCACAGATGACAGATAAAGAGGAGATCATGCATGCTAAAAAACGCTATACAACTTGGCAATGTCAGTTACATAAAATATATCGTCTCTCTCCGTGGTCATTATTATTATTACCACCAAAGCAAACATTTTTCTTTTTCCATATACGCACATCCTAAGAAAAGAAATTATATTTTATTGTATTTTAGCAGTGCTCATCTATTTAAAGCTAAAAAGGTACACCAGCTTTTTGAACTCTCAACAGCCGTAAAAGGAAACTGACTTTATAGATCATTTTAAAAACTGTGACGAATCCTTTTACAACATTTCTACCGTTGCAGATAGTTTAGTAACGCAAAACGCAAGTACAGTAAATTAGCACTTTGTAAACGTTACCCAGTTCAATGTTCTCGTTTCATAAAAGTCGCAGCTATTTGTTGACCATTCGTCACAAAATATTGCCAAATTGATTGTTGGATACTTTTTCTCTATTCGTGTTGCCTCTGTACTTTACTTTTTAAAATGTTCTTGTGCAATTTTCTTTGTTCCATTGAACGGCTTTGGTACTCGTTGAGGTAAACGTTATAAAGGACATGAGGACAAATGGGATGGAATTCAGCCGTGGTACAGTGACAAAAAAGTCAATCAATCGCATGCTGTCCGACCACAACAATTATTAGTGCGTTTTCATAATAACGCGACACTATATATTATCATTGTCGGTCTGTAGTAAAGTACTAATGTATCATTTCATTTTATTTGCATGCTTGTCCACTAAATGCAGTGGCCATAAACATGTACACAAAAAAAGACTAGCGTATTAGACATGATGACCATATAAATGGGTATTCATTCGTTACTGTCGGTTGTGTAAGTAGGGCCAAGTTGCCAACCGCTGCGAAAATTTAAACTTGATATTGACATTCTCCACGCAAGCTCAAATTTTTTTCTGTGTAAGAAAATTGTGTTTGGAATTTGCGCTGTATACACCACTACCACTAATGCATGTGGCAAACTTACAAGAAAAATACAATTAATTTAAATGGACGGTGGAGACTTTCATCTCCCTATTCGCAACACAGTGTGTTTATGATAGTAGTAATCCTTAGTACGTACGCGCGTTTCGAAGTTTGCGCGCAAGAATGCACAATCATAAATTATGAGGCAAACGAAAGGCGCATTTCAAAAAGTGCTTTGGGTCGCGTGGGAGCCATAACGAACGACCATGTCGTGATGATTATTATGCACAACAGTGTACACGATATATATCTAATGAATGAAACAACAAATAAGTAAGACGACTGTTTGTTTCATCAGTCCCAGTGCTCGAAGCGAATGTAAGAATAAACACGTAGCTACGTGTCGCTCCGACAATGGCAAATACACACATAGTGAAATCGCTCATTCCTTTTTTAAAATTCACTCTGCCATTATTTTCTTTAATGAAATGTGTGCCTATATAGTCTTATCGTGATTTTCCAATAAAAGCCATTTTGCCATCACCAAGCTAGTTAATGACTGAATAGAAAATTAAAATAAAAAATGTCTACATTTAATTCGAAATAAACATTGTAAATTATTTTGGCTATATATATATTGATGATGGTGAATTGACAAAATTGACGTGGTATTTGGTAAAGGAGTAACGCTGTTGTGTACTCCATAAAATGAATAAGAGTTCCTGTCAGGCCTGTCAGCGTGGATTTAGCCCACTAGCCCAGTACAGTACTGAAACACTACTACCACCATCGTCACCTCAAAACTGTTCATGGTGTTCAAGGTAATTGGACTTGTGATTTTGTGATGAATGAATAAATGGATAACTGTCAACACCATCATGATTACCACCTGCTTGCCGTTAATAACGACAAGATATTGTCTTCTTCCTATTTGAAAAGCAAGTACTTGAGTAAACCAAGTGAGGAGTACCAAAGGCGGATGTCAGTTTGAGGCGCAATCAGCCATTATCTTTTCGAAACACTGTGTATACCTATGTGTGTATTGACTGATGCTTTATCATTATTTTTATTTTTATTCAAATTCTCTCACAGAAAACTTTCTGATTTTAACTTTAGTTGCAAAACACAACAAAGAAAGAACACGACAGAGAGGTAGGTTTTTTGGACGACGAGATTCTAAAGAAAACAAAGCTAGAGGAATATGGATGCCAGTTGAAATAGATGAAATGGTTACGTGAAAGAGATTAAAGTACATATTTGCACGATTTTCCCACTTTTTCATTTCTTTTGAATAAAACTGAAGAATTTTATTTTTAAAGAAAAATAACAAGAAGTGAAAAGGTGTGAGCTTTTCTTTCTAGTTGTCATTTGTCATCTGTCACCTGACAAAAAACATTAATCACGGTTTTCTCCCTTCATTAGTGCAGAGAATAAACAAAAAAAAATCTAGTAGTGGTGGTGGAAGGTGTGAGCTTTTCTTTCTAGTTGTCATTTGTCATCTGTCACCTGACAAAAAACATTAATCACGGTTTTCTCCCTTCATTAGTGCAGAGAATAAACAAAAAAATCTGGTAGTAGTGGTGGTGGTGTGGGCGGCATGCTTAAAGAAATAAAACCAAAACATTGTCGTACCAGTGCAGTGGTACGTAACACAATAAAAATTATTAGCGCTCTTGTTTGTGACAGTGACGAGCTTTAAAACACAGCTTTTTTTGGAAACCGATAGAAAGTTTGAAACTGAAAAGCTGTTTCAATTAAATGAATTGAATTGATTAAATAAGACACGCATCCACATCTTTCAACCAGTTAACAACAGAACAGCCTAGGCACACTTGTTGTCTTCCCACTGTGTGTTCATTCATCGCCACGTTTTTTATGCAAATTTTGTACTAAAAACATGCAACTTTGCAAAATAAAAGTATCAGACATGTAGGCAGTATCCTGTGTAAACGGTTACAAAACAGTAATTATTACGTTCTACTCTCTGTAAGAAAAGGCGTTTTCTTTTTTCTTCTTGATTCAACAAAAAACTTTCTTTTCTTTACCATCAGCTAGTCTAGAAACTGGCATGCATCCTTACCGTATGCTTATCAAAAGCTTCATCTAACAGCGCTTTTCTGCTAATTTCATGAAAAACACTTTGTCTCTCTGTCTGTGCTTTAAAATCAGGTCTGACGATAGTGTGCATGTGCAAGTCCGATGTGCTCACTTCGCAGTAACGCTTCCGTTTTCTCAACTACAATATGGAAATTTGTTGAAACTTGAGATTTGTCCCAGTTTTGTTTTCTGCAAAACTCGTATGGAACATGATACTTTTTTGCGCTACACTATCCATTTTTATGTTAATTATTCATTGTACGGCAATTATTTATTAGCACACACGACGTACCTAATAATTGTACGTTTTTGCCCTGCATTGATGCAAAATGCACCCAACAACCGACTGCATTGTCGTCGTATCGTCTACCGTTCCGCCCCATTTGCCGGTTTTATAACCAGTTATTTGCCAATTAATTCATTAACCATCGCATCGACAGACTGTCGAGTGAACCAACTAGTGCAAAAGTATTACTCGCAAACTTTTTGCAAAAATGCACACTATTTTTAAACCCCTTTGTACCCAGTCGACAATCGAAAACGCAATTTCCGAACTGCAATTTAATATTGAACATGCAAATAATTCTGTTGTTCTTTCATGTGCATTCTATGTTTTTGATTTCTTTGAATTATTGCAATGCACTACCACTACTGCGGTTACTGAATGCATGGTGGAATTTTTTACCTCTAAAACTAAAAAAGATTACCATTTTTATCAATTTCAATTCGATTATAGCCTACTTTTAAAAACAAAAGCTATAGATTGACCAATCCCTTCTTTTTCCTTTTTTATATGTACATAAATGTCTTGTCTGTTCTATTTGAAAATAGGTACGGCTTGTTTACTCGATTCGTACAAATCTTTCCCTCTCTCTATATTAGTCGTTTCTGCGGTTTTTTCGTTTATAATTTTTAAAATGTTCCAATTTTTGCTGTCTTGTAACAGTGAATTGGAGTGTAAATGAGACACACACGTATAATATAGGTATATTACCCATAAAACGATTCATATTATAAGTACTCGACCATAGTTAGTGGCACACTCCTATTTACATTGATTAATCCCACATCCACACATCACACATCATCACAACGATCGTCGTAGCTCGTAGCAATCACACAAGCAAAAAACCATACATAATTCATGCAATCTAACTTACCGCTACAACAGAGTGGTATCATTATATTATCATCTTTCAATAACATCTTTTTTTACTCTATCAACGACATTATAATTCCACTCGCTTGAAAAGTTTTGTGCAGACTGCATTTTACCTCCATTTCATTAGCATATATAAAAAACTGCACTTCTGCAATATATTACTACAGCTTCTTTGAAGAAGGGTAAAAAAGTGAGAATTGTTTATTACTTCGGCTTTGCCAACTGTGCGCTGCTGCGTCATTTTTAGTACTCACCACTGTTACCACCATGTAGTATTGACCCACCACATCATCATTTTGATGTTGATGCAATTTTTTCAAACAATGGAAACAATTTAAAAAATTGTGCTAGTTGTAGTAGAAAAACAGTCCGAGTTGTTACACGGTAGACGCAGGCGATCAAGCATATTAAAGTAGATTGGATTGAATATGATCTACGCAAGCTACATTTACATTACACATGTGAATTGATAAAAAGGCTTGCATAAAGTACACTACGAATACGAGTATATAGGTAGGTAATTGATACATAATGGTAGTGCAGGTATCCACCTATTTTTTATATGCACTAAAATGCATTAATGTCATAAAGTTTGTGGCTGGTTGAAAAAACCTCATTATTCATTTATGGGACTTTGATCTATACAAGTTCCCACAATTATTATCCCACGATGACGACGACAACAACAGCGGCAGCACAAGACAGAGAGGGATGTAATCATTTTATATCGTTCAACAGGTAGGCATTATTGACAATTACCTACATACACAACACATCTCTGTCTGAAATTGTCTTGTGTGTAAAGTTGGCCAAAGACGTCCTTTTCAGCATTATTATGTACTATGTATACTAAGTTTTGTCGCCTTCGTTTGAATTTATTGTCCAATTCCCTCAACTGCATAAAAGTTAATTCATTTTATACAAGCACTACAACATAATCATCATTTTATCATCATTACGATGATACGAGTCAGACTGCAGCAAGAGCAGCTTAATTCCTATTGACTCAAATTGTAGAAAAGGTTCAAGTGTGTAATTGCAAATACATCACATCCACGCACACTTGTTCTAGATAAACATAACTCAAGAAAACATGATGATTACCGTCCACCACCTCCTCCTCATATTAGACATTACAGACAGCGCTACCCATTCTTATGCATTTATTCATGCATAACAAGAAACGTTTTCATGTGAAGGATTTCTGAATAAGTTGGCTAAGTTGAGGTTAACGTGTGCATACCGCAGTGCAGATTCAATTTATAGAGTAATTTAAGTTGTTAAACCGGTGGTGGTGATGTGCAGATATTCCTCTTAATATGCAAATTAATGGAAGTTGATAGATGTTGATTGAAGCTACTACACGTTCGTCTATACTCTATGCAAACGAACCTCAAATGATGCAAATTATCAAAAATCGTGGTTAAGCCCGTTTAAGTGAGTATAATATCGTGAACATTTGAATCCTATTTGATCCGTTCTTTTCAATACAATTTTGTATTTTATTATTGTAGATTATAGCAATTACTTTGCTGAGCGGGGCACTTGCTCATTCCAAGAAAGTTCAAAACACTTATAATAGGTACTTCGTCTAAAGATCTTATTTCATGGTTCATCTATTGCGGCAAGGTGTCCATAAAATTATTCGCTGGATTTTGTTTGTTTTACCTACCACAACCAGTTCAAAATCATGATAATTTTATTCTAGTGTATTCATTAGGATTGATATTTTTCTTCTTCCGTGTAGGAGACGTAGAGCTAATGATGTTGTCAATATTTTTCTCCAAAAAATTTACAGTTTTTCAAAGACTCGTTCATTAACAAGTAGACTCACTCGAGGAAGGTTTGTACAAATTATGTACCACACTTTTCAGCATGTGCCTTTGTTGGAAGAGATGAGGATTTAATGACTTTACTCACTTTCCCGTAAGTCAAAACTGTACCGTCTACCATTGTTACCATCAAAATTATTTACCACACTTTTCAGCATGTGCCTTTGTTGGAAGAGATGAGGATTTAATGACTTTACTCACTTTCCCGTAAGTCAAAACTGTACCGTCTACCATTGTTACCATCAATATGGCAATATAGAACACACATCAACAATGGATTCTTTGATGTACGTAGCGGTTGTGACAGAACTGTTTGGAGTTAAAGATGCATGGATTTAGAACACAAAGGAAATATATAATATTATATATAGCAAAAAAGGTAGGGACTAGGGAGACTATGATTGCCGCTGCACGTATGTATGTGATGCTTCTTTGTTGTCAAAAATGTCAAATCTCTGTCAGCAGCCAGTTTTAAACCATTTTCTCAGGAGACGAAATCTCAAGAGCATACATACCTACAGTAGTCTAAGAGTACTGCTGTTATACCATTTCGTTCCGCTTTATTTGTAAAACTGTTATATATATTGTACGCTTTAAATAATGTGAAACTACTATTTTCAAAGGATCTTCAGGTGTCGGGAAATGATGTTAATAATAAGCACGAGTGCGAGTATTTGAATAGACAATATTTTTAGTAACTGAATTTTTGGCACGGCAAGAAATCAATGTAGATGGCAACAAGTACTATACTCTAAATGTGTAGGCACATAAACAGGTGCTCATGCGTCATGCGTACAATATACTCGCATGCCTGTACTTCTGTTGTACCATGAAGAACGGTGATCGTTATTATTATTGTACTAATATTAGGCAAGTTTATAAGGAAAAAGGAAGCCAGTATAAATTTTTGTAGTGTCATTCATTCACTATTTGCACCACTTTGAGAGGAGGTACAGTGTAACTGATATAGCATTTATGGGAGTTTAGTTTATGAAGCCGGAAGACATCGAAGGGTTTGTTGTGCTGTTGTTGATATAATGATTGTAATAATGATAATGGGCATAATATGAATGCGATGATGACAATTTTGACAATTGTGAATGTGAATGATACCATTAGGAAATCAGCGAGTGGGCTTTATGTTTCACTCCCATGAGTTCCATGTCTGCTGGCAAATAGTATATAATTTTTGAAAGAAGACGAAAAAAAAACTTTTACTTTGCTTCCAACAAAAATCGTGCTCAATTTCATTGTTTGTTGTAAAGTGGTGTTGATTCTAGTGAGTTTGATTTTCATCGAGGAAAATGCTGCATTATTAAAGTGTTAATAAGATGAGAAGTAAAAGGAAAACAACATTCAAATTCTAGCACATTCCTTGCCAGAAAATGTATGATGCACTTATATTTTATCAGGCAAATGACAATAAATAGAATATTTAACGACGTCCCGAGATGATTGAGCGATAGTAAGTTTGTTGAAACATAATGTACGCAATTATGAATATGACAGTTTATATCGTGCTATATCTACAATTTACAATCATTTACAAAATCAACTACACACAAGGAGTTTGTAGTGTGGAGTAGATTACAATTTATGGTCAGTCAAGAAATCAGCCTAAAAGCAAACTGCACAACAAAGATATTCCTGATACAAAATGGGGGAGTGGGAGGGAGATGCAGTCTTGATAATTGCGTTGTTGTTGTTCGTGGATTTGGCAGAGAAATAAATTATGACGAAGATAATTTTAAAGTATAGAATAGAATAAAAACTACCCATCTAATCTATTAAATCTGCGTGTAAAGTTCTAAAACACTACACCACCACCATCATCGTGTCGTGTACACACCAGCTACACGTTTCCCTAAACCATGTGATTTTTGAGTCTGATGAACATTATATTTCAGAGGCATGTCTTTCCTATTAGATAAGGTTCTTGGTGTTCATTCGTACAAAAAAGAATGAGACAGCAAACCACTCTTAAAACAAAAATGCAATACATTGTCCTCGACAATGCCACACTGCAAAAATTACAACTTTTTGTCTTTCTGTGCTTAACAACAGAGGTAAACGAAACGACGTAGTAAAAACCGCTGAAAATCCATGCATAAAACCTGCTAACTTTGCTTAATTATGATTACGACTCAAGCGTTAGTATCACATGTTAGAAACTCATTATAAAATCTCATGTGCAGGTATAAAACAATGCTTGTAAACATTTTTCTCTTGTGTTACATACAACCACCTGCAAACAATCCATGTGCATAAAATAATTTGATGGCATACTGAATTACTAAATACGCGTGAGCATTTGCTGAAATATTCCTAATTGTGATCATTGTGTCGTGTCTGGTATGTTTAGTTGCATTTTTTATTCCAACAAAAATACCATTCATGATGATGACTAGGTAGTATCTCTAATGTAGTTGACGAAAAATAGTTTTGATCATTGTTTAGGCTTGTAGGCAATTGAAGACCTGCAACCTGCAAAACGCAACGTCTGCATTTTTTCACCTGCTATAAATGATCAAAGGAGTTTGGAACTAGAAATAGAACATTGATTCAACTCCTTAAAAATATTACAAGAAACGCAACAGCGCTCATAGGTGCGCTCTCTCATCATGTACAGTTATAGAGATGATTGAATAAAATCCTCTCACTCGGAAAAAACAAAAACGCACTACACCCATTCACTATTACACCTTTGATTCCTCCAACCTCACTCTTCATCGATGAATTATTTTCTTGCATAGTTTGGCGTTGATTGTCGATATTGACCATATAAAAAGATGAACTCTTCTATCTACCTATTTTAACATATAGCAATGTACATTAAATTATAGGGAAAATACACTGTCTTGCAGGAAAAAATACATTGCATGCAGTAGAATGGATTCTTGCTTGCAGTTCTACCTAATTTGATCAGTACACGTCACTTTGAGGTATTTACATACATGGCCTTCGATTGTTCTATGTATGGCTCTTGGGGGACTTGTAAAATCCCTTTGTGCGACGCATAGCTAGATAGCCATTTTTTTAAATTGTGTAACATCAAACAACTGCGCTGTTATTATAGTTATTGCTAAAAAAGTAAATGGTTTAGAGAATCATCTGCGGATTTTTGTCATTTCAATTTATTAAAAATGACATTTACACAACCTAATTTGCTGGTAAATATATAGCCTACGCTATCATTATTTACGGGGACTCGCTTACTTATTACCATTATAAAACTGTGTAGTGCACTGCGCGCATTTTTCACACTCCACACGCACGAGAAATATGGTGTAGAAATGTACTAATATACTCTGTGTACTCTGATCTGACATTCGTTCTCGACAGGTGTCAAAACATTTGGTAATTACGAATGGAAGGTTGATGACTATCATGATGACGGTGCAGCAACGCACTGCAGTGAATATAGATTTTAAAACGCCATTTTCTTCACCGGCCGTTAAAATTATTGCAATATTTCGATGTTGGTTGATCAAGATGTTAAAATATAAGGCAAAAGGCAATTGCTAATACGTTCGCCGTACACTGAAACATTTGTATTGTCTGTATCTCATTTTTGGAACTTGTTTATTCTCTGATGATGATGACGTTAACCAGAAAGTGGACCCAGACCCACCACTCACTTGAGGCAAAAAAACAGCGACAAAGGTAATCTTGAAAAATATCAGTTCACCATTCATAATTTACACTGAAATATAATTCTTCTAACTACATTAAGTAGGTATTTATAGTCCGCGTTGTGTTTTGTAACTACATATTGTAATTTATTTCGTAAGCTTAATAAATCCTATGAAACTTAAATCCTTTCAAAATGATGATGGAGAGATAAATTTCTAACCAATAGCGAAAAGCGTGTATATGCGAACCCCTACTCTACATACACTTCATATACACGTTTAATTTAGTAAAGATGCAAATAGAAATGTTTCACAACAGTCATTTTGAAACTTTTAATTTTTAAATATTAAATGTTTACAAAAAAGTTTTGTTCGAGAGTCCTTTCAAAAAAACTGGTTCAATAGTTACTCTAATAAACCAGAAGCGATCCCACGGTCACTTTAAAAAATTGTAGCACTAGGATGCTTCCTCTGTAATGTGGAACAAAAAAATTGTTTCCAGACTTTATCATTTAGTGTGCATTTGTGCAAAATAAAAATGAACTTGTGTGTGGGTATCTTGGACTCTAATCGAACAGCCTTCACACAGTTTTTCAAACAGTTGCGTGCGAGCATGTACAAGTATTCTTCTCCACATGTTAGTGCATATACATTTAAATTTTGAATGCACTCATAATATCAACCTTATTTAGGTAAATGGACAATTTTAAAAGCTCATGATGATGATATAAAACTATTGTTGAAGTGTGTACTAAAAGGAACTCATCGTCTGAACACGCATTTTTTGCTTTCTATTTTCACAATGAAATCATTAAAATAATGTACGCTGTTGGAAGAGTTCTAGTTCTACATATTATCTCTGTAATAGACATTTGTTTTACTTTGAAAAATTTAAATAATAAATAAATAAACAGCTTCTATATATGTTTTCTTTGCCAGTTTTTAGTTTGTGCTGCCAACCTGATGAAAACATCATGCAAGCAGTAAACATGGGATTTTTTCCCATGATGCCTGTCTGGTACTCTGTAACAACCAGCCATTAAAGATTACAACGCGAAGTTGATACCATTTACTATAATTTATCTGAAAAGTTTTCGATTAGTCCACAATGCACAGGCTATACAATATTGTATACTATTCTATGTGATAAAGAAACTCACAAGGAAAATATGAAGTTGTGCTTGTTATGTTGGTGCTTTTACTATTATCTTTTCGTCATTTCATCCATTACTAATACTACTACTAATAATGTCAATTATCGTTTTTACAGAAAAAACTGTTCTCTATGTTAGAATTTATTGGTTTCGCCAACAAAAATATCTGTGACAGATTAGCTTTGCTGAGTATTTCCCTTGCTTTCAAAACCATGTAGCAATCACCGTTATCGTCGATAAACTTTTATTTTCTCTCTCCCTCTTTGTCAGCATGTACATATGCGATGATGCTGTGGAACTGGTAGTGGTGACAGGGACGCTTTAATATGTGTATGTGAAAATTTACTCATCATGACACATTATACTGTCATATCATTATATAGGTACTTACCGCAAGTCTGTTCCGTTTTACATCAATCCGAACCCAGTTATCTGTTGAGAAGGCTATGGCAAGTAGTGCTGTACTCACTACAGCGGCAATAGTTGCCAGACTTAGGGTTACCGCCGAACAAGGCATTTTAAAATAAAATATAATTTGAACTAGACTAACTTAATAAAAATGACAACACGCCCCGTGAACACGAAAACACATTCACTTCAATCACACTTTTTCTTTCACTTTTTTTTACCACCCACAATAAAGCCAATTAATACTCGACATGATCTGTCTCAGGCCCTCTTAGAGTACGAAGATGATGATAATGATGGAAACAACGTGGTAGTCCTTAGCCCGTTCATTTGAACTTAATTCACTTCATAAATAAATTTCCTTTTCAAAAAAGCAATCAAATAAATAATTTCAAACAAAATGATATCTTCTGCAGATTTATTATTTTTTAGAAAAATAATTTAATCCCTCTGATCCGTCATAACCTTGTCGATATTATAGTACACACACTCTCTCTCAAGGTAAAGGGGTATAAGGTGTTCCTTCTTTGTTCATCAGCTCAGTAACAGGAAAAAGTATTCAGGCCACGGTACCGTGTATTATTTAGGATGTAGGCTCACAAATAGTGCCACAAACGAAAAAGGACGACTACGATCACGCTGCTGATGATGACGACGATTCTGATCACACCAGTAGCAGCAGCTTCAACAATGAAATTCCTCTTGTTCGTCTCCTTTCAATAATAAAACACTATACAATATTGCAACCTGCAACAACAACAACACAAAACAAAACTGTAATTCGTATGCAAATATTTAATCCACACATTCATCCAATCTTCTCATCTTATTTTAAGAGAGCATACAACAAAGAACGATGAACCATTGGGTTCGATTACTAATACTGTAAAATATTCAGACAAACCAGAAGGAGACGACGACGAAGACTACGCTGATGATGGCCAATGATGGTGGAAAAGATGATGACCGTCCAACAAGAAGAAAAGCGAGACAGGACTACATGAACAAGTCAAAGTTGAAACACTTGTTGTTCATCATCATTTCATTCTCATCTTTAAATTACACACATATCCAACACTCACATCTCTTTCTCTCTAACAATGGTAATAATAATGATAGCAGCGTAGCAGCCCTACTACTTCTTTTGCCAGTGTTTTTACACGCTGTCCTGTGTAGTACCGACCGACTGGTTGGTGATGATGGTAGCTTCTTTCTTGGTAAACTAATCTGGCTCCTCGTTCATCCACAACAAACTGTTCATACCATGTAGCAACAACAAGAACGACGACAAAATCTAATACTATGATAGAAATTGCCGAAGAGGCATGACGAAAAAAGTGAAAAATCTATAGTTGAAATAATGCATATACCAAAAACTCTATTGTACTAATTCAGTATTCAAAGATGTTGACGAGGACGGGTATGAAGAAAAAAGATGATGATGATAATAATTGGTGAACGTGAACAAGTCGAAGGATAAAAAAACCAGCAGCAGCAACAACTTTTTTAAGCAGGGCTTTCAGCTGCCACTACCACACAAAATAACATTCTTTTCCCCTGATACAACCGTTTCAAGTCCAATTCAGTCGAGAACCCAAAAGGATATGAACGAAAGCAAGAATTTCTTTGGTCAAGTCAAGAAACAAGATCTTACCAATAATGATGCCTACCTACCTAGCTATCACTATAACAAGTGGTAGTTTGGTGAGTAAGTACAAAAGTAACTATATACTAACTATACTTCAGCGTCGTATTCATTTGGCATACACAATTTTCCTCTGTGGAGTCTTATAAATGCATAAACATGTACACGGTTACTTCTACTATTATAAAGCAGTTGGGCACATACCTACCCAGAGAATGTAGGTGCTCACTAACGTAGAAGAACCTGTACAAGTGCTCTCGGTGATGGTAATGTATGAAATAATAAAAAGGGAGAATAATAAAAAATGTTACAAATAAAAACAGAAAGGATCTTTTTCGACAAGAAATGGTACTGACTCGTTAATAGCGAGAAGGGTACAAAAGTATGAGCAGGGATATATAACGACAAGTACCAAAGTACCATCATCATGATTAATGGCCTAGTATGTGCATTCGTTTTACGAAGGGGGAATAAGGCATGGTTTACAAAAACTTTCTTCTTGATTTTTTTTAAATGTGGTATACATAGTCATATAGTTTTGGGTAAATTCTATCGTAAGCAAAAGGCATAAGGAATACGTGCACATTGTGTTATTATATATTATTGTTATTCTTTACCAGCAGCCGTTGTTCGTTACCTTCCGTTGTGTATATAGAAGCTTGCTTTACAGTTGGACGGGGTATTTTTAGTGAGCAGTGTTCCTTTTGATTTGAAAGACGAAGATTTGTTTTCAGGGCTAGTGATGTGTGTACAACAGCTCACGCATCAGGGTTTCAACACACCAGTAGTTAGTGTGGTGGTTGTATAGTACGTTACGTTGTTTTACAAGGAAGATTCACAGAAGGGAACGTGAGCTGGTAGAATACATGCAGTATTTTTATTAAAAGTTTTTAGTATTATGTGATTGTTGGTATTTGTATTTACGTTTTACACAGTAAGAATGATTGTAAAGGTGTGCTAAGATTTTTTCATGCGTAGGTAATAATCTTACGTAGACGCAGGTATGGTATACAAAGTAAAAAAAAATCAAAGGGAGCCACACAGCAAAAGTCAGATTGACCTCTTCTCGCATTTCAGTCTGTTATTTAAGTTGTGCAGTCTTTGTGATGATTTTAAAAGAGTAATGTTATCAAAATGGAGGAATACTGTTGTTGGATACAAAAATAATAATGCGAGTTGCAACGTTTAACAACGACTTACACGTATGTATATAAAAGAAGGTTTTGCAGTAACGTAACCAGTGTTGCGTTGATAGCAACAATGCTAGACGTCTTACAAGTACATTTTTAAGAAGGATTTCTATACCATTGTGAGAGAGTAAACAATGAAGCATTTTGGTACACATTCATACACACACACACTCACAACATACCAGCAGCAGCATCATCCATAAGCTTAGATTACGCACGGATACACTGATGATTTCGATAAAGTTTGTGTGGGAAATATCACCAGGTCTGTGTTAGCTGTGGAGAAAAAAAATGCAAGACAATAATTTTAGCTGCAAGCCGTGTAAGATCCTGTGAGTTTGTATATTTGTAAGCCTAGAGCAACCGTCATCGTCATATAAGAACGAAGGCATATAATACCTACACGTCTTTTATTATTAAAAGGATGGATAGAAATAATGTTTGTAGGAGGCATTCTCTCTCATTATTCTTTCAGTTTTGCCTGTTGGTAGTAAAGAAGAAAACCTGTTGCGCTTTTCAATCATTGCTAAAAGGCTTTTCCATTTTAAAAAGGGCTTTGGCGATCTTGGTAAGTACATGGTTTAGTAACCTCATAGAAAAGAAAAATTTGTAAGGTACAACACGTTAATATGTATTGGAATTACATACTTTACTCATACGCACAAGAGAGAGGTATGTGTGCAACGCGAAAGATTGAGTAAAATGCTATGTATATGCATTCGTCCATGTAAGGATTAAAAGAAGAATATAATATTTTTTGTTCATTTGCTCACGGGATAGAGATTTTATGATGGAACCATTCATCCGCTTGAGGTTCCTCTTGATCGACAGATAAACAGTTGTGGTAGCGTTGTTTTAAAAAGAACCTGCTTTTAACGTTGAGATTGTAGTAGCATTGTGGCAAAGCAAAGTCAAAAAAATAAACATGGCAAGACCATGGCGAGCTTACAAGCTTTGGAAAGAGGAGAAAAAAAATAACCAAAACTATAAAACAAGGTACCAATATAAGTAACACATTTTACAAGAAAATCAAGGCGTGGAGCATCCATAAAATGGCCTGTTGCTCCTTTCCGCTTAACCCCGATAGGAAAAATGAAATGTTGTTAGTGGCTGGCATGAAATTTCTTTTTCAGCATTTCTTCTTCTTGCTGGATGATTTATACCGAGTGTGAAATGTGGTACAAAAAAAAACTTCAAAGGAAATTCATTTCCCCGTTTTCTTTGAAAGTGTATATATGGGCCGGAGAGAATTTTTGAAATGGACTTGCACTGCCAGGGCGTGCATGATGGATTTTGTTGAAATAGATGAAATGAATATTCAATAGTGTACACAATTTCTAGTGTGTAGATAATATGGCGTACACAGGAGTAGGGTAAGATAGATTTTATGAGGGTTCCTTCTAATACATTGTAAACATGTATGTATCCACACAATGGAACCTCCGCGCTCATCATCTGCAGGTACTCAACTCTAAACATGTCGTAAAAAGAATTTTATAGCGACACATTACATGAAAGACGGTATACTACGTTATTATTACGACGCTCAGTGGTATGGTAGGTAACTGTTTAATACTGCTTATGTGTGTTGTAGTATCATCTGCAACTTATTATATTACTTTGTACGCGCTCATTACAACAATGACAATAACAGGTGCAGGTGTGAAATTTTCAAC
>JAHZNB010001535.1:0-11200 GCA_027744295.1 Callyntrura guangdongensis
ACTACAGTCTACAAAACCAAAACAGAACACAAAAGCAAAACCAAAACAAGCACGTCAAACTAAACCAGCTGCTGCTAGCTCTGCTAAAATGCCACTTCTCTTTCTCCTTCTCCTCTCCTCTCCTCCTCTCTTCTTCATTCCTTCAACGGAAAATAATAGCGAAACTATAATTACAATAGAAAATACTTATTGCACAATTGTACATTGCACTACAATCAATCACTACTTATTACTGACGATTAGTTACTTGCTTTGCTAAATAGTAGTAACAAACTGAACAGTGTTTTTCTAGTGTTTTATTTTCAAGCAGTCCAAAGTTGAAAGTGAAAGTAAATTTTCAATTTTCGAATACCTAGCCACTGATTCTTGAAATCGTTTTCAGTTACATTAGAGTTAGACTCATAATTGTTCGTTTTTTAAATTTACATTTGACCATCGACTAAAGGAATTTACACGTTAGTGGAGTGGACCCTGAAAAAAATATTTAAGAAATCTGAATAACAAAAAACAATCCGTTTTTAGAAACATTCCACGCATCCCCTGAACTCGCCTTAGACCTGAGTGTGACTGGTGAGACCTTATTGTCGCGTGACGCATTGAATAGTCAGTCCAGTCAGTTCAACTGACTCAGTTGGTTGATAATGATTAATGTAATTGTTTTGTGAAGTCCAACGGTCAATGGCTCTTCTGGGCTCCCGACTGTTTTTATTAAGTAATACTGTATACAATCGTAAAATTAAAAGTCACGATGAAACTGTGAAAAAATGAAACCTATCCATTTAATACTGTGCGTGAGTGCAAATGACAATTTTTTTTAGGATTGACTATCAATAAGAAAGAAATTTTTAACTCAACCAAAGTCTTAAGATGCATCAATCTTATAAAACAAAGTGTAGTAGTGTAGTCTTCAGTGTACAAATAGTTGACAGCAACTATAGAGAAGAAACTATTTGAAAATAAAATAAAAGCAACGATGGATATTTTTGAAAACAGTCCTCCTTGTTTGCTCTGTTGCAAAAATCTAACGGACAATGAGGGTGGCAATGCAGAAGGTAATACTGGTTTGACAGAGGCGGATAATGTAGTAATAAAAACTGAGATAAACGAAGAAGAACCTGGCGTCGATAACGATTTTAAATTTTCGGCTTGTCTTGGGAACATGACTGATGAAATTGGGAATGAAAATATGGCGGCAGAGGTGAGAGGGGAAGATGTATCACTTCGAGGAACAATTCCTCAAAACCCTCAGGCGCAGACGACGGCTGATGAAGATTTTCTTTATCATTCGTTTGTGAAATGGTTCAAGCTCTCTGGAATGCTAGCCAATACTACCAAAATTTCTAAAAGGAAGAAACTGGGTTGGGATGTTACTTCGGGAAAGGAAAGGCTCCCATTTTGTATGTCCTGCAAAACGCACTTAGAATATTTGTTAGAACTCCAAAACCAAGTGGACCAACTAGAGAAGCAAATTCGGACGAGAGTGGAATCGTTAAAGGAGAAAGCAACTTCTGCTGAAGAATTATTCCAAAGCCGCGGTATCTACCAAAAGGATATTCGCTACAGGCGAGTTCGAAAACAAATTGTATCTGAGTTTAAATCCGAGCGCTGTAAGTACAAATGCTACGACTTTCACTTTATTAACTATTAATTATTTAAGGATGTCATATAACACTAATGACTTTTGCCTTTTTGGTGGTGTTTGAAATTTTCAGTGGTCTCTCGTTCTCAAGACAGTATTAACGAGAAAGTCTTGACACCAAATATTGGTGGAAGAAAATCTACCAGAATTAAATCGACTACCCAATTAAAGTTCAGTTTGTCTAGTAATGGTCGAGTTGATACACATGATCTTAACAAGCCATCAACAAAATCATCCATGTTACCAATAGTAATGGTTAGAAATTTTGTGAAATTTGAGTAAAACTTTGTGTGTACTCGTGATAGATGGCAATGACACGTTGATTTCTTAATTTTTGAAACATTTTTAGTTATCCACTTCGGATGTTGCCAGCGCAGAACAGCGTAGACGTCGACTAGTCGCCAGTTCACCTGTGAGAAGGAATGATGGTGGCAACGACACTAAACCAGATACGTTAGAGCTTAGTGGATACTCATCAACCGGTCTTTTAAATGAAGAAAGTAATGATGGCGTAGGTTTGGACGATGACTGGAGAGATTCTATCATCAGTCCGACAAAAGTGAGAAAAAGAACCCGAAAAATAGGCAAAACGACAAAAACTACAAAATCAAAGAAGAAAATGACTTCAAAACTAAAACTTAACGGAAAAACGTCTCAGCAGACAAAAAAGAAGAAAACCTATGATGATACTAAAAACAGTAGTAAAACATGTAAAAAGCCAAGAAAATGGTTGATTCGAGAGGAAGAATCTGATTATGAAGTCCCTGACTTGGATTCAGCTGCGGAGGATACAGACAACGATCTGAAAAGTCCTTCTACGAAGAAAAAACGACCTCAGCGCAAACGAAAAGTAATAGATGAAGATTACACGGTTGACAAGACAGACGAGGAGGCAATTTTAAGGGAAGAGGAGGATGATAGTGATTCGGATTCTGACATTGAGGGAGGAAATCGAACAAAACGACTACAACTTGACCCAGTCGCAAAAACGTTGACATACAAAAGACACGTGTTCCGTCAAGTAGATCCCTTGAATGATCACATTTTTCAGTGTTCACAATGCAACGATGTAATAGAGCACAAGGACAGTCGGATTCGACATCACGTGTTCCGCCACCACTCGGATAAATTTGCCTGCTCCCAGTGTCAATATCGTGGGGTCAGCAAGGCCACTTTGAAAAGGCATGTGCAGGCTACTCACGAAGGCGCCCCGCATCATCGTCCTGTCAACTGCCGAATTTGTGACAAACCCACCAATATATGTCGTATAAAATTACATGAATGGTCTCACAAGAACGAGGAGGAAAGACGCTTAGCGTTGGAAGCTGGAGCAAGTGACGTGCCCCCTAAACTACGTCGAAAGTTTCAATGTGATGAGTGCGGTAGGGATTTTGCGACCAGAGTCTCCTTGGAAAGTCACAAACTGCGTATACATGGGACTGAGGAGGAAAAGGACAGCAGAATGGAACTGTGCCCGGAATGCGGCGGCACCTACTTGGAGCTCAAGAAGCATTTACAGTCAGTACATGTCAAAAAGAAAACCTATCAGTGTTTGGAGTCCGGCTGTGGTTTGAAATTTAATGGCTTAGCGCAATTAACGAAACATAAAAATGCAGTACACAGGAAAATTCGTCCGTTTCAATGCACTAAATGTCCGAGAGATTTTACTCATCAGAAAAATCTAAGTCACCATATGAACCTTCACATGGGGATTAGGCCCTGGCAGTGTGAGCATTGTCCCAGTGCCTTCACAACAAAGTCACAGGTGCAACGTCACATGAAAAGTTACCACACTGAAGGGGTAGCTCCCCCAAAAAGAAAATCATACACAAGAGGACCTACCATGTTGGGTGCGGATATACACAAAAAGGAGTTGGTCACTGAGGGTAAATATTTACCACCGTCAGCTCTGGCTACTTGGGCAGCAGGAAGAGAGCCAACGTCACACTTTCTGCCTTCGTCCACTTCAGAATGCGGATATACACAAAAAGGAGTTGGTCACTGAGGGTAAATATTTACCACCGTCAGCTCTGGCTACTTGGGCAGCAGGAAGAGAGCCAACGTCACACTTTCTGCCTTCGTCTACTTCAGAACGAGCGACAAGAGATCTCAATAGTTTGCCTGGAGCCACAAACTGTGATACTAAATTGTAACGTTCTTGTCATTTTATTTTGAATAATTAATTTGCGAAAATTGATTGTAATATCATAATATATTAAGATGCAGTTGAATTTGTTGTAGGTGTAACGGTATAAAACATTGGATTTTGGTACGTAGCTCCTGGCTTTTTTAGTTTTTAAATATGCCGTAATGCTATACACTATTTCTCCACATTATTCCTTGTGAGAACCATCTTTTTTCCTTTAAGTATGCGCAAAGTCTAATCAATAATCATACTTATTCACAGCTGTTACGTAATTACAAGTAGTTGTTTGAAGGAAAACGATTATGTGAATGTCCAACTATTAAACATGTTAGAAGTTGGTACTGCATATTGTTCTGTTTAGATTAGGCGTGTGGTTAAGTTCAATACCCGCAGAAACTACAGATATACATATATATGTTCCATAAATCATGAATAATAATAATTAATAGTCTAGTTTCCAGCAAATGAAGGCTGTGAAGTGTGAACACATCAAGTTTTTGTCTCTTCTGTCTGTAAACCCCCGTCCGTGTTCATAATCACGGATCTTCATTATTTCAATAGCTCGTTTTTCATTATAGGCCCGTCAATATATCTATTTTTACGCTGGTAATGTCAGGATCAAATTCACTTCCTACAGAATATCTGATACCAAAATAATTTGGTATGTATGTACAAGTGTGAATGAGGAGCGAACAAAAAGGAGCGCCAATTATTACTGCTGGTTTTACGAACACTTGTAATTATAATATATTAATGGTAAAGTTACTTGTTCACTTCTATAAAAATACGAAACCAACCAGAGTAAAAAGGTATACATTCGGCATGTCTTTAAATAGTAAATGACAGAAAGGCAAGGTTTTTTAATGTTCAAATATCTGACCATCAGTCTGACAGACAGTTGTGTGACAAGCACGAGGCAAACGATACCTAATTACCTGTTAATGTCAATAATCTTAGATCAAATAATCAAAACCAAATAAATGTTCTGTGTTGGGTTATTTAATTATTTGGCAGTTTCATGTGTACGATGCTTTCTGTAAAAGAAGTTTTAGTTTCAAGGTTGCAAAGAAATGGCCATTTAAAAACGCGTTTCTAATTAACAATTTTTGTTGATTGTTAATTTTACTAACATACAAATATATTTTTAGGTATTTAAAAAAGACACATTTTGTGGTTAGGAACACTTTTATTCATAGGTTCGATATCTTACGTAACTCGGTAACGCTGTTACCGATTTTTTTGTAAAAAAACCGAAATTCGGGAAATTTTTGGGATTTTACTCGGGATTTTTCCCGGGAAAAATAACAATTTTTTTACTATACCAAAAAGCAAAAGAACCAATAATTATTTCCATACAGGAATCAGACGTTAGCTTAGTCATTAAGACTTTTTCGACAAAATTGACCCTATTGGGTCAAGAAATTGAAATTGTTTTCTCGAACCGTGACATAAACCCTTTTTTAGGGACGCAAAACACGCGAATTTATTTAATTTTTGCACTCGGGAAATTTTCCGGTTTTTGCGTTACCATCGGTTTTGTAAGAAATCAAACCTATGTTTCTTCTTCAACGTAATTTACGTTAACATTTATCTATGCTTTAAGTACTAATGACTATTTTTGTGCAGGTAATAGTTATACATAAAACATAAACATAGTATAAATTGTTGCATTATAAAAATATCTTTGAAGAGAAATAAAAATCACAAATAAAACTTGTGATGTTGTAAAGTTAAACTCTTGACTTCAAAATTTAATTGTGATTTTGTTAGGATTTACAATATTCTGCAAAAAATGCCAATATGAAATAAATGCTCTTTATTTGCATGTAATTACCAACTTTTTATTCTTAAAAATATTCGAGACAAAAATGTTTCTCCCAAGTTTGAAAAGGTAAAAGTGTTTTAAGGACTGACAAATTCCCAAGCGTTTCAGTAAAATAATTTTTTTAGAAGGCAATTCAGGAACATCTACATACGGTACCCACTGCTTATCTAAAAGTTTACACACGTTTAATCCCAAACTCTGTTCCGTCTCAATTAATACCCCCACTCCCCTTTCAATATTTCTTTAAACCAATATTGCTCAATCTCAATTTCCTGTTTACTCACTAATCAACTTTCTGACGGTTCCTTATTTTAATTTTATTACTTCCCGATTTTTACATATTTTCCGTTTTTTGGTAACATTGTACTTGTAAGTAAGCGTCGCTAACATTTAAACCACAACGCCTTTCATGTCACATTGAATTTTCAGTTTTGATGAGACCATTGTGTATACATATCTTTTATTTGGCATAATGAACGTGTCTGATACCAACGTTAAATAAAAAATAAACAATGTAAATAATGTAAAGTGATTCAGAATAAATTATTACCAGGCTACCATATACATCATTGTATAGTCAGCAAAATGTTACGTTATGCTAGCTTGCTGGCCAATGCTTGCATATGTCATTGTCAGTAAATTTATATAAAATTTTACGGATATAAACTGAAAACAAGGCATATATTATTTGTTTCACACAAAATGTCATATTCAAAGGTCAGTGCTATACCTACAAAACGACTATAAGATGTTCTTGCTGAAACATACAATTCCAATCAGTACCGTCTATGGTCTAGTCATCGTCTAGTTATGCTGGTACAACAGGACATTGTTGCGAGAATAGTCCGATTATGTGACTTGAGTCGATGTCGGTACTTCTCGTTGATACCATACGACTATGACAAAGGGAAATTCACAGCTTACAATGGCTGCCCAATTGCCTACTTTGGTTTCTTCAATTTTACCGTGGTATGCGTCGTCTCTTCTATGGGGCGAAGTGATAATTTAAAACAAAACGCTCCCACAATAGCGTTGCAAGGATTTGTTTCCATGATAATGGCAGTAACTTCCTACAACTTCTGGTTCAATATTCATCAAGCGGAGGAGTTTGCCAAGTTTTTAAACTATCTTTTGGCATTTGAGAGACGACATGGGAATTGCAGCGTAACTAGTCGGGATATTATTAACTGGCGGGGGTGGATGCTGAGAAATATATGTAATCTTTGGTATTCCACGGTTCTCTGGATGTGGATATTAATTTGTGTGTCCGCCGCTTGGGCACCACATAGTCCTTTCAATTTATTTCATTCATGTTATCCGGGAATCAACCGGATGTATTTTCCCTTGACCCTTGAAAGCTCCTATGTCGTTTCAACCCTATTCCTTAACTTGGTAGTATGGGGAATCGGGATTCAAATGTTTAATTTTGTCGCTACCTGTAACATTCTCATCCCTTTCTGTTGCCTTGAGTATATGTCTCTGGTGTACAAGCATCATGATAATATATTGACCACTAATTTCTTTAACCTACATAATCTCTGCCTTCTTTTTCGAGAAGCCCAAATCATCACAAACATGTACAATCAACTTCATCAAAAAGCAATTATTGCTGTGTTTACTTGTGCTGCCGTTTTGGCTGAGATAGTTTCTTTGTACGTGATAGTCCGGTTCAGCTCTGTCACAGGAGAGATTTCATTACCGACCATGGCATTCGGCATTCTTTGTGTAATCAATTCCATCACGTGTCTTCTACTTGTTTACGGTTTGGCGACAAACGTGTACACGGCAAGCAATCAGGCGCAAATCGTTCTTAGAAGAAAACGGGCGTTGCAGAAGGTTCGTTGGTTTAGGAAATATCAGAAAAGTTGTCCCAATCTACATGTATGTCTATTCCTGAACAACTTTTTCGAACCACTCACTACTCTAAAGCTACAACAGTTTTGCGTGGAAACAACTGTCACACTACTACTTTTGTAAAAAAAAACTAGGAATACCTTTCTATCATTATGGAATTTTAAAGCACTTTTACCAAACCTTGGTACTCATTTTAAGGTCAAAAATTTAAAGCTGATCAAACATCGCAGGTAAAACTTTACATAAAATTAATAAAATATTAAAATAATTCATGTGTTGAATTTTATCCTTGTAATATCTTAGTTACAGTCTCTCATACAGTGGATGAGAAACATTATAATCTACTGTTCTGCTACTTTGCATATTTGAATAAAAATAATATTCTAACTCAGACGGTTTTGGTTATACATGTGTAGTTAAGTTGTAATTGTGTATTTAAGGTTAAATATGAATACTGATATTGTAATTCATGTTTAGTTTACTGTACCATTAACTGAAACCAAATTGTAAGTTTAAATTCTACAGGTAAACCTATGTGAAGGGACTTAATGCACCACAAGTAATACTAAAGTGAAAATTTTCAAATTAATTTGAACACATTGTAAATATACTGTGTATGCATTGACTAACTTTGCTTGAGTAAAAAATAAATGATATACCATATTGACTTACTACGTTTAATTATTATTAAAGAAAGCACTTTTGTATCGTTGCATCCCACAAAGATTTAGCAAAGAAAACGAGTAAGCAAACTTGAGCTCATGCAGAAAGGGGTAATTTATTACGTAAACACATTTAAGTGTTCTTTTGTCGTAAAACAAATTGAGTTTAACTATATATTTACTAGAGGAAAAATAATGTTAAAATTTTATCACCTACGCTATGAATGTACTTAACAAAGCCACTTTTTTAAAATAATTGTTAGGTAGTTTTAGAGAAATTTGATAAAATGTAACGTAAAATAAAATAGTAGCTTTAAGCAATTTGTGTTCTCAAAAATTTGTTTCAAATGTGTCATCATGTAGAACAAGGCAATTCCTTTAGCAGGTTTGGTAACGTTTGCAGAAATAGTAGTTTGGTGATAATATAGCACAAAGCTAAATTATAAACACATGAAAACAAACATAAGTACCAATTGTATTCCATTATAGATATTTAGATATTTGGTTTTAGTTTTTGCAGAAGCATGTATGTATGTAGCTATGCAAAAATGAGTTTGTAAATAAAAATTGTGATTCATTTAACTGTTACTACTAAATTAGTTAAAATTACAGAAAATTATTTTTTACATTTTTATTTGTGAGGAATCGTTGTATCTTGTGGAATCTGTAATAATTTCTGGACATGTCCAAGTATACAATGTAGCTATCGGCAGTTGTCTTGTAAATAATATATAACCAGGATAATAGCTGTTAATATAATGTTATAAGTTAAGATAATAGCGATTAAAAGCTGTAAAGTACTTAAGCGAGTTGGTAATTACGTAAATTAATTATATTTAAAGTAATCCACTTTTAAGATAATCTAAGATAATTTACGAAAACTACATACTTTATGAAGCCATGCATCATATTGTTAAATCTAAAGCTAAACTAAAATGTATCATTGAGGAAATTATCAGGAAACTTTGGTAATGTTTTGACTTAACAAAATTGCACTCAAATGTAATATTCAGAATCCGAAACATTAAATAAAGTGGCAATATTTAAACACAAGTAGATATGTGCATTCATTTACTAAAGTGGAAAATCTTGGAAAGTCAATTTCGTTTTTAAAAACTTTAAGCAACATACTTTGAGCAACGCATTGAGCTAAATTTTAAACTTGTAGAAGAAAGGGACATGTTCGCTTCTTCTGACATCACTACATCAAATTCTTGATATTTGGACACCAAAGCCGGTAGCTAAGTTTTAATCCCTATGTGTAATTTTTCATAACTTTTCTTAATTCAATAAAAAAATTGGTAGTAAAATATCATTCTTTTACCAAAGCTTATACAAAATATTTCTTAAAACTCTTTTAAGGTAACCATGGGAACACCACTTCTTTGGAAAGCGTTTGAATTGCATGTAAAGGTGTACAAAATCTGCCACATGAACTCGCCGTTCATGTACATGAACGTCTCGGAAGAATCTCTAGTTTTAGAGAAAAATACCAAGAAGCTGAAAACTTTTTATATTGCATTGTGTTGCATGATCATTGAACTTGTTTCCAGTCTATATTTAGCGATCCGTTATTTTGCTGTCAAAGAAAATGTCGTGTCTCCATATTTGACTGTGTTCATGTTACTATTTGCAGGTATGACTGTACTTGTTTTAGCGTTGATATTTATAGTCATACAGGACGGAGAAGAGTTTGCTGAACTCTACCCTAAGGAAATTTTTATACTTGAAAGAAAGCTTCGGGATGATAAACGACCCAAAGGCTATGCACTCCATGTACCTATTCTAAAACTACTACAAACAGGTATGTAATTTCAATTTCAAATTAAAATTATGAGATTTATCTTAAACTAGAAACTAAACTTTCTCTTGCAGAACTATTCAAAGTTTTTTACGGTGACAAAACAGCAGATGTAATGGGGCTGTTTATGACAGCCCTCATACTCTTAATGTCTGTCCAGTGTCTGTTACTAGGAGTTGTTTTTGAGGTAACAAATATGAACCCTTGTCACCTTGTCCTAGGACTTTTGTTTCCTCCAGACAATGAGACGTGGATGGTAAAGATATCAAAGTTAGTATTAGGTTTGTTTGTAGCACAGTTAAACGCAATGGAAAGTTGCAGAATGGTTGGTATAATCTTTTTGCAGTTCATTTCACAGTTCAACTTGTTTGCTAAAGTTTTAAAGCTTTTGAATAAAATTGACGATGTGGAGCACTTTCTAAAACTCTACTGTGAAATACAGCTTGTGAATAAAATTGGGGAAAGGGGGGTTCGATCCGTGGCAGGAGTTTTAATGGGAGTGGGATTTGGCTTACTCGTATTTTTCAATTGGAATATTATTGAAGGCTGGAAATTTTTTCCTATGTCATTGTATGCAGCATTTATAGTAGGAGCTGTTGTCGGGTACATTAACACATTGGGAACATTACCAGTTGTTGTTGAATGTCATGAGTATAGTAGAAAATTATTGGCATTTTTATGTCTAAGAAAAATAATTGTAAGACGTGAGAAATGCATGGTTTCTTGTTCAACACTGTCTGTTAAAATATTGTTAAAAAAGCTTAAGGCACAAAGGCCAATTTTCTTTTACTACGGAACAGCTACGTTTGACAAAGACACAAAAACAAATTATTTTACTAATATTTTTGATTGCACAATAAACATTATTTTGGTTTCATAACTCCTGGTACTGTGAAAAATAAAACAAGATTTACATCGTTATAATAAGGTTTTAAATGTTTAGAAAAATACCAATAAACCAATTCCACTCTAATGTTTTAATAGAAAAAAAACCATTATTATTGAGACAAGTTTAAAATACATTTACAATAAACTTTGAAAAATATGCGTAAGGATAAAAAACGGATCAGCTTAGCAATCGCATAGTACAAGGTATAAATACGTAATTGAGAAATACCAACCAATAAAATCAGTATGTTCCTAAAAGATTCCACATTTTACGGTAAAGTAACAAATAAAATGTAATGCTGGGAGAAGTCGTCCAGGCATGATTTCTAACCTGGAAAAATGGAATTTGTTGGCATAACTTCCGGAACCTCGTTATTTACGAATT
>JAHZNB010001536.1:0-21847 GCA_027744295.1 Callyntrura guangdongensis
ATGTGTGCTGTGTGGAACTGGTACGGTGGTTCTTCCTTTTCCCCCTAATTCTTTTGTTCCCTTTCCATTTCAATGAATTCGTGTATAATGCTATATAAATTATTTACAAATAATGCCAGCGAGATCAACGAAAATATAAGAAAGGCAAATGTAGTATACCAAGATGTACTTATCTGTTTCTTGTTACATATAAACAGGGAATTTAGTGTTGTGTTTTGTGTACTATCGTGAAGCAAACAAAGTGGGAACATGTTTAAGAAGAAAAAAGAACGACACAAGAAGACACGTACATAACCGAAAGGGAGCTTAAAACCCCCAGTGTACTTAAGGAAAAAACATTCCATGATAAAACACGACTGTGATTATCCTGATGATGATTATGATTATGAAAAGTGTATCCGACATAATAAATGTACAAGATGAAACCAACATTTTTACAACTTGATTACTTTACAGCTTCACGAAAAGAAAAGAAAACTATCAGCAGGATCGGACAACCTTCCACGGAAGATATACCTTTCCTTATACCTATGATTACCTGTGGCTTGTAAAGCGGTATAGGCTCCATCCTATTATTATAAGACCCCTTGACCCGTACACACATAATTTTCTCCATTCAAAAAATGAAAATATCAGCGTCATTATCATCGTCATCCCTTAGTTCCGCTATAACGAAACGGAGCACAAGGGCAGACGCTCTTGATTCTTCGCGTGTTTACACATTACCTATACGAAGGTACAAGGTACTACATAAATAATTGAGTATACACCTCACTTCACCTCGATTCCATCTCATTTCATTTTTCTTCCTTTCTTCAGCAAAGGCTCCTGCTGGCCTGGTTTAGCTCTCCGTTACAAGTAGTTATGTCCAGTGTTACGGTTGATGGTAACGTTTGAGGTATCCACTTTTTTCGGTGTATCTTCTTTAAAATATTAATTTTACATCAACACATGCTCGTGTGTACGAAAGTGAGTTCTCTCTGCGTTTTAAAGCTTATTTCCTTTAAGATAAAAAAATCTAACTAGGTAATATTCAATACTTATGGTGAGTATACACGCGTATATTTAACAGATACCTTTATGTAGATAATATATGGATGGATATTTGATAAAGTCATTTTCTCCCTCTTTCTTTCCATTCTCTCTTGATCTTCCTCATCCCGCTACCGCTCTTCCTTTTCCTTATCAATATCATTTTAAAAGTTGTTACCTCGCGTAGAGCAAACCCCTTCCATCTAATATTTTCGCCTCTCTTGATTTTCTTTCAGAGCTACTCTTCCGAAACCCAAATTGGTTCATGCTACAAGATAATAAAGATGTAAGCCGTTTGTGAAAACAAGATGGAAAAATGAGATTTAATTTGGTCATAAAATGGTCCATGTATCTGCCAGTTTAATGATCAAGGATCCGGGCTATGTTTTATGCACATTTTAATATGCTCGCAATAAATGTTCTTTCTATCCACAGCTATTAGAAAAAAAAGATCCTCTCTCGCTTGTCTTTTTACTTTATCTATACAAACGCAACTCCTTCATATTTATATCTGCCCACTATGTAGATACAGAAAAAGTCAGTGTAAACTCAGCCGTAAAAGTGTACTCATATCACATCACCGTCGTCATAATCTCGTATTCATGATTACCATCATCATCATCAACAAAAAACAGGCGAAGGAATAGGCCAATGCCAAGGTAAAGCAAAATACAGCAAATGAAAACGTAAACACATATATACACTGCAAAGCATCATGGTTCTTTCGTACAGATCTTTAAGGCGATAGAGGTGATAGTTTTCTATTTAATGCCGGCCAGCACAAAAACTTTTAATACACACACATCAGCCTATACTATACACCTTGCCGGCTATAAGTTGTGTTATTGTAACGTAATTCACCTTACGTGTACATACATACATAATATTCTCCGTCAAATCTAAGCTTCTCATATCATAAATATACGTAATGTCATATCCTCTGTACACAAGAATGATAGGCCAATGCTTAAACAGTACTTTCATATATGCGTACTTTGTTAAAAATTTAACTTTGTGCTGGTAAGAGCATTTATATATCGTTGCAATCGCGCAGCCTGCAAAGCAATGCTGGTTAGTTTGGTTGCAGCAGCCGCGGCAATTCTTTTACTTGCCGTTCCCCGCAGCTCTTTCTCTTCAATCATATTTTTTCTAATGCCAAGGCATTTTGTGGGTAATGTAGACACACGCACAGAGAGACGGAGAGAAAATATTATGACTTAATCTACAGCAATAAGTAATCTGTCCAATAATATATTCGTTCGTGAATCTCTTCTTCACTTCTTCCCCACTCTATATTGCTTGTTCTTTTTTTCTATTTCTGCTGCTGCTGCCTCGTCCTCTTCTCTCTCGGAGGAAACAAGTCGGGCCAGTTCCTCCCTGATGAAAAGTGGCTGATGCTCTGCCAATAAAACAAGCTTGTTATACCTATCCCATATTTTACCCACATGTAATTTTTTTCCACGTTAGATTCACGTAGACATATTATGAATATAAATGTATAATGTATGCATCAACCTTGTATCACAACAGCCAGAGCATATTTTTTATTTTTAATATCTTTTAAATATGATGCAGCACACACACAGGCAGGCAAGCAGGGAGACTACCAGTATATCATCAAGATCGCATCACCGTCATGATATTTTCTTATATGACTTAATAATACACATAATGTTATCTTGTATATTTATGAGGACATGCAAAATACTGGATCATCTCGTTCGTCATTTTGTACGAATTTTATACAACCACTCTCTATCTTAAGCAGATATATATATGCGTACCTACTTGAATAGAACATTCACGCACGACGATATTTTCTTCGTGAGGATATGCATAATAATATGAACTTGTCAAAAGCAGAAGAGAAAAATCAAAGAGCAAATTCAACGGTTCAGTTTTGCCAAACCACGTTGATG
Source organism: Callyntrura guangdongensis (assembly GCA_027744295.1). NCBI lineage: Eukaryota > Metazoa > Arthropoda > Collembola > Entomobryomorpha > Paronellidae > Callyntrura > Callyntrura guangdongensis. The sequence continues at coordinate 2,952 of JAHZNB010001536.1, forward strand.
GCAGCGAGAGATTACAGGGAGCGAGGGAGAGAGAGAGAAAGATCTTGAAAATTTCAACTTGTCTTCAACATTTTTTTGCATACTTTATATGCATTTCTTCGCCTGATCATCATCCTCATCAAGCAGCCAAATAAGAAGGGGCATATAAATGTACAGATGTTAAGTAGGATATTAAAAAGCGTCAGTTATTCATTTCAAGATTATTATTATTACACGACAAAGTCTGCCCATGAGGCAAGCACATATCAGCAACCTAAAAAAATCATCCTCATCAGCACACAAACTACTAACTACCCTCATGTAAACTGCCTACATACATACATAATATTGCGAATTGCAAATTTACATGCCTTTGTGCAAGTGCAACATGTCTCTATCATCTCACCCAAATTATTATATTCACGGTACCTGTTTTAAACGACGCTTTCTTTTCAAATTGCAACCCTTTCGTTGCTACTATTATCGCTTTGTTTTTTATCTTTTGTTCCGTATTAAAGGTATGTAAAGTTGAGCCATTATACACACATCGTTGAGGTCTTCATCACATCGTGATCAATCGTGAACACTCTTTTAGGCACCACACAGTATCACTCAAGTATCAGCACACAATATACCTAATATGTAATAACTTTTAGTGAATACAAATTTTCCCGACTATTTTTTTATATTGTATTGCCTTTCTTCTCTTGAAGCATTTTCTAACTTTTTTACAAGCCCTAAAACAATATACCTAGGTGTAATTTTACAAGTCGCAATACACATTATTACTTTCATACTATCAACAGAGATATACAGAACACGGCATAATATAATATTCAAAAGATAAACGTGATTTGGTATCCTCTGATTACAGGGGAGATGCAACCATGCACTACTACACGGAAAAAGGTGATTGATGAAGCGGCATTTGCTCAAATTCTTTTGGTGTTGTTTAACTTACTTGTATGATTGTATGTGTGTGTGTGAGAGTTGTCTTGTGTTTGTGTTGGTAACGTTTGTAGTTGCTGTTTTTGTTTGCGTTGCTTTCAATGGATTCTTTGGCAGCTCATCATAGCTCATAAATTTTTATTCCCTTTGCGCTGTACAATATTTTTGTAATATTATATTTTTTTACTGATAATGTCTTATTTCTCTACTTTTCTTCAAGTAGGTAAACATTTTATTATTATATATCATTATTATTGCATCATATACGATACGTGTACATGCTCAAATGTCTTTTCCTTTGATGATGAGAAAGAAACAGTTCACCTCATCACATTTACATCTCCCAAAGTATCCCAAGTACGTAATAAAGTGTTATCTAAAAGGTAATAATAATATTGTATGCAAAATACGTTAAATACAGAGAAAAGACGAGCATGAAGAAGGTGGTTACAAACGTAGTTATCTTCTCAGCAACGAGTGAAAATCAAAAATGTATGTAGGCAGAGACAGACAGACAGAGAAGAGAACAAGTCATGGAAGTGCGTGGAAATTATTACTACTGCTCTGCTCAACGATTTATTTGGTCTTGTACATGATTATTATATAAAACAATGCATAAAGCATTATTTGCCAATTTTTTTTACTCATAACAAAGAAAAAACCAGTGGTGGTTGTAGAAATGTAGATATTTGCTATATTGACGGGCAGCATCACCATAGAACAGGTAAGACAACAGCGATAGGAGGGCAAAATAAGCTACAACTCTGCTTGTTCTTGTCGGCGGAGTATGAACCCTCTTGGCAATTTAGCCTTTCTTGAATAAATTTCTTTAACTTTTTTGATGTCTTCATCAACCATCATCATCACACCACCGCTGCTGAAAGCAGTGAAGACAAGTAGGTAGTGCATAATAGGTATGTGCATCATAAATGTATGTATGCAAGTACTCTGTTTTGTAGATACATACATTCGTGAATATAATGGGTATTCACGTGTTAGGATAATAACAGCGCTACACCGTCCGTCATTCCATTCTCTTTCGTGATTTTGAACCCTTAATTGGAGCTTTATATTTCTTCAATGGTGATAGATAGTGATGGTCTGCTGCTGCGGCTGATGATGATGATGGTGGATGCGGTAGTAGCAGGAGATACCCTGAAATTTGACGCGATTACACATTCAGATTACACACCTATGCAAGCAACAGGCTCGTAAAAATACTGCTCCAGTGTTTCCCCGTCTTTTTGCTCTCTCTCTCTGTATTTCATTTCTCATTGTATTTTGTATGCATTACTTGCCCATTTCGCTTCTATTGCTCATGTAAAACATGAGGATATAAAAATTTGACTAGTTTGTCATAATAACTTGTAATAAAATTGAACGCATATCACTGCCAACGAACAATAACTTTCTGCTAGATAAAGTGTACAACAACTTGTACGAGTGCAACAACAAAAGTCATTCAAATAATAATGCATTATTAGGTACACAGGATGAATGCAAATAGTTTTCTGGATAATTGCACAGTAAAGAATATTGGTTCTCTCTCTCCCTTCTCGCTTGTCAGCAATAAAAACGCCAGTTAGTGGTGGTGAAGCCTAGTTTGAAGGAAGAAAGGGTGAAGACGACGATGATTAAGACATCAGGAAAAGTAACTTAATATTTCTCTACCGTAAGAAAAATTGCGGTGCGGCTGCTGCTACTTCTTCTGCAATGAGTGTGTCTAAAAGAATTGGTGTATTTTTGTTGCTGTGAAGAATGAAATTGTACTGTGAAAGCTAGCTCGGTTCTGTTCAAGTTAGAGTGATGATGATAATGATGATGATGAGGATGAGATGATACATAAAAATATTAGGAGAAAAAGGATGAAGAAAAATGAACTAAAAAGAATGATGATGAGGATGAGATGATACATAAAAATATTAGGAGAAAAAGGATGAAGAAAAATGAGCTAAAAAGAAGAGCTGGCTAGTTGTTATTATCTCTGTATGCTATTATATTATTAAAAGGTACAAGAATAATATGCATTATTTTTTTATATGTACCACCAACCACTACTACGACTACTACTATACATACAAAACTGCGTGTTGCAGTTGTTGCTTGCTGCTTTTTCTGACTGCTCATGGTACTCATCATCAGTCATGAAATGAATAAAGCCATTATGTGTGATTTGAAGGTTCACACATGCACGAAGAGGTGGAATAATAATAAAGCGTTTCATTTACTTTTTAAGCTCGTAATAATAATAATATACACGAAATGGAATTCCAGTAAACCTTCTGCTGTTGATGCTCTTGTGCTGTTGTTTGTTACCATTATATTTGGTGCCATTATTGCTGCACTACACACTACTACTGGTACTACTTCAAACCTAACTAAGACCATTTTCTTCTTGTTCAGTCCAGTCAGTCGCCGTCTCTTTTTCTTTCTTTCGTCCCTCTTCTCTCCTGAAACAATAGGGAGGATTGACTACGTAAGTTCTGCAGAGAAAAAATACAAGAGGAAGACCTGATGCTCCTGCTGCTCGATGTTGCTCCTGTTGATTGTTCCACGTACGTTGCTGCACTGGAACAGACTGGAGTGTTTTGTTTCGTCGGCAGAGTGAAAAATACCTAAATGTCTTGAAAAGCCAACGAATTACTGAGTGGCAGAGGGATGGGAATAAAGCCAAGATAACAATACTGTATCTACGTTAAAAACATATCTACGTACCTATAATAAATTACATAAATAAAAAAAAGTTCACGTAATGTGAGTAGCGAGTCGAGACAAAGTTTGCAAGCGTAAGATACCCCTATAAGTAAAATGATGTTACCTTGTTGGGGTGCTCTTGTTCCTATTCTTAACATCCTTTTCGGTGACCAACAGAAGAACCCAAAGTAAATTAAGAATTCTTTTGAGAAAAATTCAAGATCCCATGTTGAATGCATATACATAAATGCCCTTTTGGTTGGAACAAGGAGGTACACACAATTTTAAACAGCAGCAACAGTGGTAGTATTACATGATTCATGGCGATGAAACATTGTACATATTTCTAGAGTGTCTTTATACTTTTGCTCACAAGAAAGCGAAAATGTAATATTATGGTTAAAGGTTCAGAGTATATAAGTTATCGTAGCACAGCACAGTGAAACATTATTTTCTTGTAAAGATACAGCCACTTCTCTAGCTAGAGACTAGAGAGCAAGGAGAGATGTTGTTCTGTGTAGGTATATGATATTATGATGATGTGATGGTGTACAGCAGAAAAGCACCCCCTCTGCTTTGACATTAGTTTCCCTTCAGATACTTGTTTTGAGTCAGTTGTTTGTTGATCGTGAAACTGTGTGGTACGGCAGAACTTACTGCGTTGGAGTAGACACCGGGGTAGTTTTAGACAGACTGACAGAAGGCTACGCTCCCAAGAAAGCATGGTTTCCAATGTAAAAATAGACAAAAACGCAACCTTTGGAATTCATGAATTTTTATGTGAGAAGCTTTGTTGTTGTGAATGTGAACTAGTATTGCGTTAAGCCTGCGTTTAAAATCTGATTAGTCAGTTGTCTGGTTGGCTATAGTGAAAAAGTGTAAAAAAAACTATATAACCATTTTTTTCTTCCAAGAATGGGAAAATTCATAAGGACTACAATATTACATATTTACGGGACACATATTGACTTAAATGTGTTCGACGGGATAATCCCCTGTTGTTAAGTAGCTGTATTTGGACTACAGCATTTACTCATCCTAAAATGTACCTTCTTTTTGTGTACAACTCATTCACTGCATAAAACTGTTAAAACAAAGTATGCGCATAATAATGAATGAGTCACACAATTTTATTTTGAGAACCCTTTAAACAAGGTACACACACAAACAAAAGAAAATGGTGTACAAACGACCAAGTTATACCTCTCCACACACCAACAACTTTTTTGTCACTTATCGTGTTTCACCATTCCATCCCAATTTACCGACATTTCTTTACACATGTTTGCGTTTGCATGTCGTACAAATACGAAGCGGTGCATAAAAACTCATGTCACTCAAACGTGAAGTTTCCTTCCGTTGCGTTCTTCTCTTGCAACGGCAGCAGCAGCAACAGCAACGGTGGTGTTAGTGGTGATGACGGTGGTGATGTCTGCAAACAGAGTACTGTTTTGATTCCACAGCCTCCATCATCACTTCTTCTTTTTCGTACAACCGACATCGCCAAAAAAACGTTTTTATCTGTCAAAAAAGTGCTGAAGACTGTGTGTGAATTTTTTGTGTGTGGAGCTAACGAAAATATTAATCACCTTTTAAATAGTGGTGAGCCAGTGTGCACGTAGACATTGTTATTGCTTCGTCTGATATTATGGCAAGTCAAAAACATCATGATTTGCTGTGCTCATCAAATATTAGCACGTACGAGGAGACGACACCATGACCTATTGCAAAACTGTGAGAATGTAACTTGAGACGTCTGCTGCTCAGTGCTCTGATGACTGCGTGACGAAGTGTGTTCATAAAAGCTAACTAAGTTTCTTCCAAAGTAATTTGTTGGGTAGAATATTATGTATATATCGTAAAATTTTCTTTTTTTCCTTTTGTACCATGCCAAAATGCATTAACAAACAGTTCTTTGTCATAAAGGAGCGATAAGCCCAGAAAAATGCAAGTACGCTGAAAAAATAAAATGAAAAGTGGAGAAAATCATTGTGTCTCTTGCTAACATATCTCGTGATTATCCTACGAGACGACGCAACATAGCTAATAACTGCTCCTGTTGTAAAAATGTTCCAACACGTAGTGATACAAATTATATGATTATATACCTACCTACACATCGTAAAACTGAAACTAAACGTACTGATTTTTTCGAGTTTAAGACTGTCTAGTCAGTCGTTCACATGGGATAAAAAGTCCTTCGCCTTAACATAAAACACATTCCATTTTTCAATAGAAAAGGATAAATGGAGCTACAAATCAGGGATTCATCATCCTTTAACAAAAAACGCGACAATAATGAATTTAACCCAGCAATAATGGCTACAAAAAACTTGAGTATTAAAATGTGTTGTCGTAAGTTGAATTTTCCCTTTGTTGGGAATGGTAGTGAAAATGACAGTTCAGTGTCCTATAAAAGCCATAGAAGAAGAGATAGTAGTACAGCGACAGCATTTAACGCATTTATGTTAGCAATTTGTACAGTATTTTTAATTTACGTCACGTCCGTAACCGGAACCGAGTTTTCTGTTCGCTCAGTTGGTAAGTATATCGTATAAAAATAAATGCTCAACATATTAAGAATTAAGAAATATTCGGGCTGGGAGACTAACAATTATTTACTGGGGGTCAGCTCCTTGGTGCATTCTATTTTCTAACATTTGAAATAACTTGTGTGCATCTGTTTCTCTTTCCCAGAAACCGTGCGCGAGTTTAACTGTGGAAAAAGATACTACAGAACATTCCATCAGGATGCCAATAGAGAAGTTCTTTACATCGGTGCTATGTAAGTGTTTTGTTTTCGTTTCGATTATGCTTTGTTGTAGGAATTTAAAGCTTATCATTAATAAAATTGCATGGAGCCAATAATTATAATAATTAATGTTCATGTTGTGCTTAAAACGTGACAGTATAATATGAAATATTGACAATGCTAACTTGGGAAAGAGGCAGTACATGTCAGACTATATGGCTGAGTAAAAATGAGTCTGATAAATTTTGAATAGATGAAATTAAAAGGAATGGAATACCAACACGCAAACGTTGTTTATTCATTAACTGCAAGCATTACTTACCTTCTGTTATTGATTGATGATAAAAATAATTATTATAGAGTAATTACTATTTTCAACGATGGAGCATTTAGACATTCACGAACAAATGCCTATTGATACGAGTCTGGACCCCATTTCATAAAAACTACAAGTTGAAAACTACTTGTCAAAAATTTGTCCATTTTAATATATGGGTTACTACCAACGAAAATTTGGAAAATTAGTCAAATTGTCAACTTATATTTTTGTGAAATGGGGTCCTGCATTAAGCACACATTCTGGTTAAATTAGCAATAAATAATGGTGTTCACACAGGGAAGGTTTTTCATAACAAAAAGTAGAAAATTTTATGTCCATTATTTAGCATGTACAATTTTTTTAATAAACGGGCCAAGCAAGGTTGTTCGTTTCATTTTCATCATAAATAAAATCTGCCAATTTTAGGGTTGATGTAAATACAAAGCTTTAAATGGAAGAAATAAACGATCGAGAAAAGACGAGAATGATTTACAAACTTTTGAGTTATGTAGCTAAAATATGTGTCTGGCTTTTAATTTTAGGGACCGAGTATTTAAGGTCAACCTGAGCGATATTAGTCGAATGGATTGCAAGGTATAAAAAAGTAGTTTTGACAATAATAAAAGATGCTCTTCACTGTAACAAAAACGCTAAAAATGATGCATCATATTACAGAGAGACGCGATGATACTTAACCCTTCTGGTCCTACAAGTTGCATTTCAAAAGGAAAGTCTGAGGTGATTACAAAACTTTTGGTCTTGACAGATTTAATAATCGTTGCATGTCGTGTGAAATTAACGCCAAAATTAACTCGTTTGTCTCAATTATTCGGTAGGATTTTGACTGCCGCAATCATATTAGAGTAATTCAAGGCATGGGAGATGGTAGCAGGCTGTACGTATGTGGGACAAATGCCCATAATCCAAAAGATTTGGTTATCAATGTAAGTTAAAAGCACGTCATATTTTTTTTAATAATACAAACGCAAGTTGCCGTATTCACACATTTTCTATATTATGTATTCATAAATTTCATATTTGCAGTGGAATTTGACTCCACTGCCAAGACAGACCCACGTACCTGGGATTGGGGAAGGTGTTGCTAGATGCCCCTATGACCCTAATGACAACTCCACTGCAGTATGGGTGGAGCATGGGAATCCAGACAATCTTCCTGGATTATACAGGTATCATTTTCTCCCTAATGTACTAATTTCTAAAGGATAAAAAGACTTCAAACAGTTTTTCTTCAAAAAAGATTTAAAACGCCGTATTTTTCTTACCAATTATTTATAGTGGTACTACTGCTGAATTCACAAAAGCAGACACGGTCATCTTTAGAACTGACTTGTACAATGTAACAACTCATGAAAAACGTCACAACTTTAAGAGAACTTTGAAATATGATTCCATCTGGCTTGATAGTAAGTTTTTTTATGAAACGTTGGTAGACAATAAATATCGACATGACCCTGCCTGCCTATGAAGAAAAATGTGGGTTTTCTAACGGCATAAATTCTTGCTATATTTTACAGTAAGTGAAAATCAAAAAGTTAAACTTCGACCCGTTCTTGTACTAAAAAAGCTATACATAGTTTTGGAGCAGGATTACTAATAAATGTTGGATGGGCTTATGTTGTCTAGAGTCCGTATATAAAGTTCCCGGGGATGATACACGAGTTTACGGAGTGTTCAACACAGTCGGATCCGGTTTTCGAGGGTCTGCAATATGTGCCTTTACACTGGACTCCATTGAAAGCGTATTTAAAGGGAGATTTAAGGAACAAGCCACTTCAAGCTCTTCCTGGCTTCCGGTGTTATCCTCCAAAGTGCCTCAACCAAGACCGGGGGAATGTGTAAATGATACCCAAGCTTTACCTGGTAATTATAATTACGATTTACAAAAGAACAAAACATGATCCTTTTTTGAACGGATTATTATGTGAGATGACAATGGCCTTGATAATTAGGAAAATTAATAAATTTTAATTATATTTACAGACAGTGTATTAAATTTCATTCGCTCACATCCCATAATGGATGAAGCAGTTCCACAAGAGTACGGCAAGCCATTGTTTTACATGCAGGATCTCACTTTCACCAAAGTTGTTGTGGAAGATATCTCTATTTCCAACCCTCTTAATCCCGGTCAAGCCAAAATGTACACGGTCCTTTTTGCGGCAAGCAGTAAGTTTTCAATAAAATTTAAATTAACGCGTACAAATTCCTTTTATCCAATGTACCATAATGCGTGAAAAATAAATGAATATTTTTCTACGTAGACGAAGGGAAAATATACAAAATAGCCCAGTGGAGAGATCTCGATGGCCGAATGAGGTCAGAGCTTATCGATGTTTTCGAAGGTACATACCCTGAGCCGGTTCGTGTGATGGAAATTTCTGTCGAGGTATGTAGCATAAAGATTTTACTGTTAAAATAAACTGCAGCAATAAATACACACTACCGGTAACATGATTTTATGTACTACGCAAGCAATCTTTTTATAAATTAATATTTCGTTTGACCATCTACAATTTTTAGTTCAGTTCACTCTACGTTGGATCCGACTATCGAGTTCGCCAGATTCCAACAGACTCCTGTGGAGCAAGATATGACAATTGTGTTCGTTGTGTGCGTGATCCATACTGCGGATGGGACACGGAGAATGGGCTCTGTAAACGGTATTCACCAGGGTAAGTATAAGCACAGAGGATCAAATATGCATGCCTCATTCTATATTCATAATGATTAAATGAGCATGTTCCGTTCAGTCATTGTCATACATTTTACTCTGTCGTGAGGTGCTTATCTACGTTTAATGCCTACCCCTTTGTCATTCACGAACCAAAATTAACGTTTCATGACTTTCTCCACTTGTGCAGGCTCCTTCAAAGTGTTGGCGGTAACGACACGATTTGCAACTGTCGTCGGTGCTCCCCAACAAAGCAGATTCAAGCAAATTGGGGACAGAGCTTATACCTTCAATGTGCAGTCAACGTACCGGGCCATGTTTCTACGAGTGTAATCTCATCTCAACCATACGTGTGGTATCATTTCCCAGCACCATCGCAGGGTGATAATACAGAACCTCGTGTCGTTAAATTTAGGTAAATTTAAGTTTATCTTATGATTGCGCACAAACGTTATGTATTGTACTATCATGTACAATGATGAAACTGCGGCTAACCAACTGGAAATTAGTTGTAAAATATTTTCTGATTAACTTCCGGTAGTTCTGAAAAATACGTCCTTGCCGCGGACCGTGGCCTAGTGATATTAAGTACAACAGAGACTGATGCTGGACGATGGCAGTTACGTTACGAAGATGGGGATGTCTCCTTGCAGCTTTGCTCATACAACGTCACCGTCAATATTCAAAAATGCTCGGCCCCAACTCAAGCACCGGAATTTCAAAAGGTGTATGCGGAATGGTGTCATGAGTTTCAAAAGTACAAGAAAGCCATGCAGTTGTGGCAGCAGAAACAAGACGTGAGTCTCCAGTTATTTTTTCGGTCAAGTATGTAATTCGTACAAAATTCATAAAGCACAATATAATGTATGTAACTTATTTAAATTTTCAGCAATGTGGTAATAAACGTAAGAGTAGTACCGGTGGCAATCCTGATGACTACAACACAAATGAAGTTTACCCACAGAACCTACCGTATGGATGATTAAAAATGATGCTAGATAACTTCTTAATATAATCAATTCGCAATAGCATGTCTTCTTCTAGTTACTTCAAACTTTCGCAACATTGTTATTATTATTTAGTTAGAATTTTAAGAAAACGGAACAAGCTGGTAGTTGTACGAGTTTGACTAATTGGGCTAATCGTGTAGCCTAACCCTGTTGCATTTTTTTGTGATCATGTTTGTTGTGGATAAAAACCGACTTCGTTTGCGTATGCACAACTGCAACTGTTAAGCATTTTATAAAAATGAATTATCAATATAGAATCTAGTCCGAGCCAATATTACAAAAAAACCAACGTTAAAAACTTGGTATTTTATTATCTTAACTTAATAAAATATAATGCTTATGATGAAAATTAACATGTATATTTAACTGCTCAGAATCTATCCATAAAAACGACAAAACCAACAAAAATACTAAAGTCAGTAAAATATACACCTAAGTTGTAGTATGTCATTTTGTCATTACGTGGCCTTCATCCAATTCAACAAAGCGATGGAAGCTGTGATGATGGCAATGGTTGTGGATAGTACTGTTCTCATTGCCCCATTACATCTCATGTCCCAATGTGTATACGTAACCTTTATTTGATTGGGGGATTCGCAACCTTCGACTGTAAAGAATCATTGCTGCTATTACATCCTTGGACTTTTGGGCTTTCACCATTTGGTAGAATTTACAGACATTTCATAATGAACAATTAATGCACATACCTGAACAGTCCAAACCAGTTACTCCTGGACCAGAGGACGAGATTGGAGTAATGGAGACGTAAATTGGATCACAACCCTCTCGTTTACCCTTTTTCCCGCAAGGCTGATGCAAGAAACTGTCCCGGAATTCTGCATCCACTGTATTTTGTCCCGGTACCACGTAATTTCCAGAAGTGTCCCGACAATCCACATGTGGTGAACCATTATTATTAGCGTTGGGGTACCATTCTTTTCTAGAGATGCACACTCTTGCCCTTCCGTTATCGCTTGTAAACTATTCGAGAAATAATATGTATTAGCTTAAGATTTAAAGTTATTAGCGAAGCTTTTTATTATTTTGCAAAAATTTGCATATACCCGAAGTATCAAGGACCTGGCACTGAAAAAGTATTCGGGTGATATTTTAAAATATGTTATGGTTCCAGGATGGAAAAACATTGTAGTGCCCTCTTTATGTTCATTGTCTTGGTTGTACTCTTTAGAATTACAATACAGGTATCGGAGTGCCCCATGTGTATCTGCAAGGAAATTGTGGGTTCATCATACTGCATATTGATAGCAATGTAGCAATTTTTGTTAATGTTTTGCAAATATCATAAAAATATACCACTTACTTCTGACAAGACTTTTAGCAAACTCGTTTGCAAAATCAGAAAAGTTCTGTCCCCCTTGCTGTAGCTTAATGAATTGAAGCCCCTGGAAATCTGATTCTTGGTATTTTGAAGAAGTAGCGACCACAGAGACACCTAAGTTATTGGTTAATAGAATGCATAATTACGATGTTTTCACTCGTACAACCGTTGTATGGTTAAGGTTGCACAATATCTTACCTCCATACACATCGTTATTGATTTCATTTGCAATTCTAATGACATCGTTTCGCTGGTTTTCTTCAAGACGTCTCCCTTGTATCATTAAAACAATGACTATACCGTTTTGACTGGTGTGGTTATTTCTCTTCTCTTCACTTCTTACTTTTTCTAACTCGCTCCGCATACCCTGCATGACTCGGGGCCAATCTTGTGTTCTCATTTCTATAGGGTAAAAAAGTACAAATTAGTACACAATAATTAATTAATTAATCCCAAAATAAAGCTTTATTTTGTTTCAATTATTTTTACTTACGAGAATTTAGACTTGATATTCTGCAAGCAACAATGGAACTGACGTCAGTCCAGTTAGGACTTATTATAATATTTCCACTACTTCCGTCAACCACACCTAACCGTGATCCCTGCGGACTAACATCAAGCTGATAAGCAAGTTCTCTACGGAAAAGAAAGTACACATTATATTACTCATCACTTCAAAATCAACGTCACTTGTTGACTCATTAGTTAGTCATTCTGATTTTTGTGATATGATATTACATTACCCCAAGAACTTTTTTTGTTGATCGATTTCTTGAATGCTGGCAGAATGATCCAATACTCCGTACACAGTTAACTTAGGAGATAAAGTCTTTTGATCGTCATTTATATCAGTGTTGGACGTAGTAGCTGTTCTGGTGCATCCCGGGCCAATAGTGCTGAACGAAGCTGTAAAAAATAAATCAAGAAATTTTCATAATTATTAGTTATTACGTTGCCCCAATCTATGGATGTAAGAAATTAAAAAAAGTAACTATTAAGCGTAAGCTGCTACTACATACATGCAGTTGTGTACATTCGGTTGAAAGCCTCCTCGACCATTCTCTCCAACAAAAAAAGTAACTATTAAGCGTAAGCTGTTACTACATACATGCAGTTGTGTACATTCGGTTGAAAGCCTCCTCGACCATTCTCTCCAACACATTGGGGTTTGAAACGATCACTTCCCCGGAAACTTCGTTTGTTTTGTTACTGTAAAGATAAGCGAAGGACCGTGTTTGTTCCCTCAGCTTTCCACTATCCACTGATCGACTTAAAAGGCTGCCTCTGTCACATGACCTAAACTGAGGCTCTCCTGATATTCCGTTATCACTGTAGTACTCTTTAAGAATACTGCTCAATCGGAGGGTGTAGGAAGGATCCCATCGTCGAATATTTGAACCAAGAATAATACCTAGAGTGAAAATAATTAGCATAATAATTTTCTTTACATAGTACGAGAACCAAACGTTGAAGACTTTTCGTTATAAAAGAAATAAAATGTTAATTTTACCGTCAGCACCACCACGGATCTCAGCTTCCGTCAGATAAGTCCATGCTTGAGCATCTCTGTAAATTTCTTTAGATGGATCTGAGTGTTCGCGTAAAACGTATTCTCTTGGACAAACAGTATCGTTGAATTCGCCAGTCGGCAACTGGGCATTGGTCANTGAGCATCTCTGTAAATTTCTTTAGATGGATCTGAGTGTTCGCGTAAAACGTATTCTCTTGGACAAACAGTATCGTTGAATTCGCCAGTCGGCAACTGGGCATTGGTCATATCATTTTTTCCATTTAAAATAGAAGCCTGACCAGCATCTCCTACAAATGCGTTGAATGCATACAATTGCATTATTTCCATATTCCATACAAATAAACTGAAAAATGTACGTTAACATTCTATTGATTGATGATACCTGCCAGTGTGGCTGCATACAAGCTTTCGAGGGGTGTCAGGTTTTGAGCTTGCACAGTTTGCCGCTTCCTTCGTCCATAATACTGTGGTGAACCTTGCTGCTGTTGACCCGGATATGACGATTGTACTCCTCCATTACCGCTCTTAAAATTTCCATTATTGCCGTTATTTCCATTATAACCAAACGAATTTGAGTTTCCATTTCCCACGCCTGAACCGCTACTCCATGGATTGGGACCACCATAACTAGACTCTGGTTTGTACACAGCTCCTCCGTTAATGGACATAGTAGTGGGTTCTAGACCGGCAGCAATTCCTACAAAACAAAAAGCGTTATTTAGGAGTCTGGTTCGAGAATGTTTATTTACTTGAAATCCGTTACACTTACCTGCAATTAGTCGTCCGGCAGCAACAGGTCCCCATTTCGTGTATACGACCCCGGTTTCAACTGGCCGCCTTGTCCTTTTCTTGTAATCTAGTTGTTGTTGAGCCGACATTTGTCTTCCAGATTTGGGTGAGTTTGCTAAAGTGAGGCTAGGATCAACATCAACGTCTGTGTCAGAGTCACTGGGTAAGCTGAGGTTAGTGTTGTTGCTTTCTAAAGTTTCTGAGTGGTGGGATGAATTTTTGGCTTCGTAGTCACTGGTATCTTCGGGAGACTCTTCGGCATTGTAATCTGTATTTTTAATACCTTTACCACTTTCAACTTCTTTGCTCAAATCCCAATTTTCGTTGGATTTTGTGGAATTAATATTTTCTTCGCCTGTGTCTCTCTTTCCCCGATTATTGTTGTAAAATTGGTTTCCCATATTATTGGAGTTTCCACTGCTTCCAAAGTTGTTGTTGTTGTTGTTGTTATTGAATGAGGGATTACCACCTCCAACGTTCCCGTTGTTATTTGAGAAACCGGTACCGGGATAGCCAAATGTAGGGTTTAGCTCATCATCTCTCATTGTGGCGTTCATGGAGTGAGACAGCATCCAATGCAAAGCACACTGTATGATATAAATTAAATCGCCTTGCATTACATCATCAAATTGTAAAAAGTATTTTAGAAAGCATATCACTTCACACGTCCCTCTCACACATGTACCTTTTCATCGTTATCCAAAATATTGTCAGGAAGAATTTCTTCTGGTGGAATTGGGATAAGTGCTTTTATGATAAGTGTTTTGGCAAGCTCTTCAGGCTTTTGGCTAAACTGAAATTCTGGCTTTGCATGTCCATGAAATTCCATTCCATCAAACATGTACCTTGAATTTATCAATGCAAAAAGATGGATACTAGTTCTTAAAAAAGAATTATTTGTAACTTTGTGCTAGAAGAACATTAATAACAATACTTACCTATTTACTAGAGTTCTGGCAATCCTTCTGGCGTCCCATTGCCCGTACGTTTTATCCTCGATTTTCTTAATAATTGCTATCAAGTTATCAATGTGCATAGGCTGACGATTAAACCTGTTGTATGCAGTTGTATTTATGTAACAAGCAGTAATTGTATCAGGCACCGTATTTCTGCCTTGAAATTGCCCAGTGGTGAAAGGCCAGGATGCTGTACAAACGAAAAACAATTGGTTTAACACATCACGTTATAATAAATTTGACTGCTTGACTTGAATATAATCTTAATCATGACTATTAATTAATTAGTAATTTACCTGACACCAGAGCCAATACAACCACGGCAAAAATATGTGACTGTCTCATTTTCCCCCAGTCCTCTTATCGCACACGTAGAACAAAGTATAATACTGATTTCACCCAATTCTTGCTCAATTTTATGCTACTGATCTTCTATAATTTTTAAAAAAATGTCCGTCAATAATTTTCCACAATATGGATTCCGGTTTAAAATAAAACACCAACGCTATTGCAATAACTACGCCCAAGTGCAAAAAATAAAGCCGTTGATCAACTCCCAAGGATATCTTATCATGAGCTTGTGATGACCTGGATGAGAACTGCGCCGGTGTGCAAGCTCTTATTACTTTATACTAATATTATATCAGTTATTTCAGCATAGCGGAAAGCAAAAAAATGATGTCATCATTGGCTAAGTCATTATAATTTCATAGTCATTGTTTGATGCATTCTAATTTACTCACATTTTGTATGCAAAATGGAACGTTTTGCTTGACATCAAGCCTTATCTTTATGGAAAAGATAAGGGTGATTTGCTGGTGATCAACGTATCTTATCGCATTACTCAACAGGGGTGTTCTATTTATTGCAATGAGTAAGTTGTAAGTTTGCACTAAAGCTCAACTTCACCGAAAATGACTTATCATTTTTATCCTATTGTAAATGGGCGTTGATTACTGATGATATTGAGGTTAGGATGAATCATCAAACAACACTTTTATTTTAACAATACAACAACGGCATAATTTTTGAGTCTTTCAACTATAGGCTTAAAAACAACTTCATCGTCCCCACACACAGCCCACAACTACAATTTGTAATATGCAAACAAAAATGGTGAAGATGTATATTGTATCATTGTATCGTATCTACAGATAATTGTACGTTTTCATGAAATTGCATTTAGCAAAACACAGCATTAATTAAACAGTGTGGGTGGATTCCTGAGGTAATGGATACGAATGACACACTGTAACATAGCGTTCTTTTGAAATTAAAGTATATGCAGGGTTTAAAAAACCACACCAACCTCCCATTAAAATGAGTCATTTTTTGTACTATACGTACAATATAGTCAGTCAGTAATCGTCAGTATATGCTTGTCATCATTTAACGTTTTCCGGTCCCAATTATCGATTGTATAACATATTATAATTATATTCTATACGTAAAAGTACAGTCAAAAGTTTATGAACAACTTTTCTCTCAAAATATCCTACATATTGTGATCTTTCTCAAATCAATGATACAGCCTTAAGGTCCTTGTTTTGAAATACTACAAGACAGCCATGATGTATATGCATGTGAAATGAATTCTATATTAGGCTAGGGCGGCCATCCATAAAATCAGTCCCTTGACAAAAACGTAAGGAATGCGGTAAAGATCAACATAATAAAATAACGTTTCATAGTGTTAGCCTTTATAAGACATTCTGGATTACATTATCGTCCACACGCTGATATTACAGTTCAGAAAGTTTCACCCGTATCCACCAATCAACCCATCATTGCACGAGACGTATATTAATTGCTATTAATTATAATTACGATTACGAAGCTGAAAGACATTTCATCAGAGTATTGAGATTAGAATGTTCGTTAGGCCGTCTGTCTGTCCGTCATCACTCTACGTAGAGGCCAGACTCTTTCGCCGATTTGGCTCAAATTTGGCACGCAGATACATGATGGATAGTTTGGCAAAGTTTGACCCAAACTGGTTGACCCCTTTGGCCTCCAGGGGGCGTCAAAGTTCAGTCGGAGTCGACTTTTTTAGTAGTTGCTCATTAGCGTTAAACACTTCTCGTTTCATCTTCGTCGTCAATTTTCCGTTGTGCACAATAAAGAATGACTAAAATTATACTTGTTTGTAAAACTGACAACAATGTATAATGGTACATCACGGGGAAACGGATCCGCTTCCGTAGGTACGTAGGTTTATTACGTCGATGAAATCTATTACATCTAGTATTGATTTTGGTCAGAGAGTCGAAGTGGTGGCCCCATATTTTTTGGTGCAAATCGACTGGATTTTGTCTGAAACGTCTACGTCCAAAATTTCATTGCCTGAGGTGCTCAAAAACGAAAGTTACAGCTATTTGAAAATTTAAAAAAACTTGGAAAAAAATATATTTGGATTTTTTTTGCTAAACAACCTACCACATATGAGCTACCATTCGACTCAAAATTTAATGCTGATCATTTGTTACCTTCTACACTTTTCAAAATTTTGGAACCTTAACGACTTACATCCATTTGAAAGTTACACACACACTGGTAGACTCATGACCCTACGAGCAAATAAGTAATACTTTTACATGCTCGCAGTCATGACCACTTTTTATAATGTCAGTCAACTCCATATAAAATTCTGAGCAACTTATATTATGTATTATTTTGTCCCAAAACAAAAATGGGCGAAAAAAATACATTTGTCGTCTTCATTAGCTTTGTATTTCATGCATACAATACTAATTAATTCGTTTAAACTTTATCTGTTAATAATTTACAACTATACGTTTCTGACGTTTCAAGGAGAAGTAATAAAGTGTCAACGGTTAATCATAGATGCTACTCGCGTTTATTCCCGTCTAAACAGAAGGAATCAGAATGATGGGCGAAACGATACATGTTGGGACAAAACGATAAAAGTTGGGGCAAAATGATGCAAGCTGGGGCAAAATGATGCAAGCTGGGGCAAAATGATATAATAAAAGTTGCTCAGAATTTGATATGGAGTTGACTGACATTTGATTGATTGATTGATTGATTGATTGATTGATTGACTGACAAAAAGGGGTCATGAGTCTACCAGTGTGGCTGTAACTCGTTGGGGTTCCAAAATTTTGAAAAAGTGTACAGGGTAAAAAATGATCAGAATTTTATTCTAAGTCGACTGGTAGCTGGTTTGTGGTAGGTTATTGGGCAAAAAAGTCGAAATGAAATTTTTTCCGTTTTTTTAAATTTTCAAATAGCTGTAACTTTCGTTTTTGAGCACCTCAGGCATTGAAATTTTGGACGTAGACGTTTCAGACAAAATCCAGTCGATTTGCACCAAAAAAATATGGGGCCACCACTTCGACTCTCTGACCGACAAAAGATTCGGTTTAAACTAAAGAAATGCAATTTCTCATAATGAGGTAATTGGGGTCGGGTTTGGGGTTGTAAAATGGACCCTTTCACAACGGGTATTTAAAAAAACATGAAAACAAATGTAAAGTACCTTGTAAAGTTACGGATTAGATCATTCAATGTCACATTTCGTACGTCCGCGTGACACGCGGACGTGACACGTTGATGTGTGACAAACAGTTAGTCACATTATACACATGCCAAATAATGTGTAAACGTGTGAGTTGATGAGAAATTAGAAGAAACTACCAAATTCTTTCAGAATTTTGGAATAACCGGATTTAATAAATGTTTACTTGGTCGGTACTCAGTACCAGTACCACATTTACACTCCTTTACCGCTACTTCTCTACAAACTGGTACACACAACACAGCCAAGTGCACAAGAGTAACAAAACTACTTTTGTGGTATGTGGTCAATGTAGCCATCGTCCGTCCATCGTGTACGTTTTTCTAATCATTGTGTTGTATTGTATACA
>JAHZNB010001537.1:0-32273 GCA_027744295.1 Callyntrura guangdongensis
GGGAAAGACACGAAGAGGTCGAATAGGAAGAAGAATGAGAGAAATAGTGAGAGTACATTGAAACCACGTAAAACCAGTGAGTACAAGTTAAATAGCCTAAGTGAAAATAATTTTTTGGCAGGTTGCCTGTTTGATGGTGTGCATTTTGCTTGTAAACGGAAAGCGCACTCCTTGAAAAGTGTATGCAGAAGAGGAGGTAGAAACAGCGAGAAGGAAAATATTGGCCACCCACCTTGTGGACACCAAAGAGCAATTAATATTGACAACAAACATAAACGCGAGCATTTAAACCGTAGCGTAGTAGTAGTCATTTTGACGGTGTGGTGGTGTGGATCCGGTTCCAACCAAACAACACAGACGAGAATCTTTATCGTTGCAGGGAATATTAGGACGCAATTTTCAAGTTGGTGTTTACATTTTTGTGATATACGTATTGTTGTTAATATTTATACTTACTACATACTATTAGTAGATGCACTGTGTGCCTTAGGAGAAAGCAAAAGGACCATCATTTTATTATCACTAGTGTGTAAATATATATGTTTGTACTACCCCATAAGCAAAGTGAAAGGCAACCTGATAAACACCATTGCAGAAGAACAGCAGCGTTTCTTCGTGTAGCTACCACTGTACATGTATAATAGCTCCATATAAGGGAACCCTTCATTGTTTCAAACCCTTTCACGATCATCAATATAATCATTATCCTCAAACAAATACCTAGCAATATTATATTGGCGTACTCTTTTTCTCTCTTGTCATACGACAAAAAAAGTGAGACACGAGACCCAGGCTCGATTTCTTATTGGGAAGAAAGCAAAAAGAAAGCAAGAGAGAATGACTGTCCTGTATAAAGAATTTATAATATAGTGAGCTGAAAAGTCAAGTTGACGCTCATGAATCATGTTGACTGACTGAAAATCAATTTGATACCCCAACGAAAACCCCTGTCCAAACAACTTTCATGCAAGTTTATGTGCTCACGTAGACAGACACTCACATAACCCATACGAACGAATACAGGGGGAAATAGTATTGTCATTGTTATTATTATCTTAGACTGTGTCCATTTATCTGTCCAAAAGTAGAAAACACGGTGGTAGTCGCATCCTTTCTTGGACATATTGCTCTGTCGCAAGAAATATAGTAGTACTACACTAGCACCGCTACAACAACAACTGTTTTTTGAGAAGAAAAAAAGAAGAAATTTCTCTTGGTCTCTCCCTCATGACTATCTCCTCGTAAAAGGCAATCAGGCGAGTAATAAGAAAGAAAACGCCACAGAGACAGCAGGATATCAAACAAGTTCAGAGCGAGAGACCAAGTCCGAAGATGGCGTAAATTAAAATAAGGGACAAGTAGAAAGCATTGTATCTGTAGGGTCGTCCTTTTATACTGGAGAGTACGAGACCACACAAACCTCTGTTATTGTAAAATATTGCATAAATATTATTCTTATTCTTTTATCTGCCGCAAATGCCAGTGGATTTTGGACGTTTGCTGGAAGCTGCTGCTCCTCTCTCTCACTCCCTGTACGTGCCGCATGTTAACCACGTTTGTTCCTGTTGTTATTAAATTGATCGTGTGAGTGTGTGCTTCGTTCCCAACGTGTATACTCTGTTTTTGTATTGGACTACACATTTTTCCTACATGGTTAATTATAATACACATTTCCATACAAAAACAAGTAGTGTGCATTTTTCTGATCATCTTTATCATCGTCATCGTCAGTAGCAGAGCAGCAGTAAACGACCACCACCACTACTACTTCCAACACCATCCACATTTTCCTCCTCAGCAGTCCCAACAGCTCTTCAACAGCAGCAAATCTCACCATATATCCATCCATATGCATAGTAATTTCTTTAATACTTTTCCACATACGTACTCGTTGTAGTACTACAACAACTAGTCATACATACAGTCGAGTCGAGTCTCTCCTGATATTACCATTACCACCACTGCCTCTTCTTCGCAATAACAACACAGCAAAGAAAGAACGAAGAAGCACACGACCTGTGAGAAACAGCAGCAGCACCAACACCACCACCAGCCCTAGAAAAAAGAGCCAGGATTTTTATTCTCAACTTTGTTGTGTAGTAATAGTCCTCACATCAAGTCACCAGCTGCAACAGCAGCGGAGCAGCAACGAAGAACAGAGCAAAACAAGCAGAGCGAGAGAGTATAATAGAACAGCAGCAGAATCATCATCATCATCGTCGTCGAGATCAGATCATCAACATCACCTCCACCATTGCATATACACATCATAACAACTTGATCGTCCTGTTATGTAAGAAGGAATAAATAATAAAAGTGAGATAATACGAAAATATAATAACGATAACAAATCATACAAGTAGGAGTAGTAAAATAATAGTAGTGAATTTACATTCCTCTTACCAAATCAAACATCATCATCGTCACCATCATCATCATTTACTAAAAGCATGACCACGGCGAACAAAGCGACACAACACTAGATTTTTTAATAATACATCATTTTTTTATTCATTATCATGATCCTGGTGGTTCGCCGTCGTCGTCACCAGCTGCAGCATTGTTGTAGTACTCCATTCATTCATCGATATTCATAATCATAACAATACAGACTAGTGAGGTAGATGGCACACTGACATACCTTTTGTCATGAAAATGAGTAGCATTTTTAGTTAGAGAGACACAGTTAAAAAAACCACAGGGTGATAAAGAGAGTGAAACTGAGGTGGTTTTCAATCATAAAATAATGAAAAGTTGATTTATTAAGTGTATTGCATTGTTTAAAAGAGATGCACGTTATTACTTCTATTGAGCATATAATTAACTTTTTGAGTGGAGGTGAACATAATAGTCTTAACACTAAAGTACCGAAGTAGCAGTCATAGAAGTCAGACACTAATATTCTATATAATGGCCATTACATTATTATACATATTATCCTCATAATACGTTTTTTATTTCATTCTCTTATCATATAGCTCACAGGCGAAGCCGCTCTGCAGCTTAACTGCTCAAATAATAATACATCAGAAAATATTATTGTTTGAGTTGGTGGATGAAAGAGATACAGGGACAGAGAGAGAGAGAGAGAGAGACAGGGAGAGAAGAGATCAAAAAGACGAGGGCTGCTCTCTGCGCGTACTCAACAGCGCAACCACTTGTCCTTGCTGACTGATGATTGTGTGACGGACAGGGAATAAAAAGTAATACTTATTATAGAAGCAGCAGCAGAGCCACGACTACATTGGCACCAGCACCTCCTCTCCTACTTCTACTACCATCACTAATTTCGATTGGCAATGATAACCAAGGCATGACGCATTTATTCCATTTGTACATATATGAAAGTAATAATAATTGTTCTTTGTGCGCGGTGTAATGTGATGACCAACAACCACTCTCGACAATCTCGACAACAACAGGCTTCAACGTTGCTGCCGTTTTGAAGATACAAAGTAGTATATTAACACACAACTTACACACATACATTTATGTCGTACGTGCATAAACGAAATTAAGCGATGGAAGTTAATTTGCCAAAAAAATACAAATTATTGCAATATATGAGCACTTTGTTGTGAAGAGCGTGCGCATTTAGACAATTTTTGTGGATTCTGTTGACTGTGACTTTTTTGTGTGAGGCATGTCCAATTGAACTCTCTTGAAACTGACCAACATTAACGAATCGGCAAATTAATGGGTTTGAAACCCACACCATGAAGAATTTCTCAAAGGGTTGTTATTATTAAAATTGTCATTCGTTATCTGAAAATGGTGAGATGTAAAATAATTATGGAGTGATATGCCGATACGTTAGTCATCATCCTCGTCCGTGTGTAGGAACCGAACAGCGACAACAACGTCAAAAATAGTGTGATAATATTGTGTTTCCCTAAAAAAAAAAAGTGATGGAGTGTTACAGCAGCGTTAGGTTACGTACACTCTAGAGAGACAGTGTTGTTGGGCTAATAATAATACCAAAGAATCATCCTCATCATCATCAAACTCATTCCCACAGACCATATGATTACCCAGGATCCGATTTTATACTTGCGTAGCAGAGGAAGAGAGTGTGAGTGGCTGTGAAATAGAGCGGAAACAAATAAAACCGAGTAAACGAGAACATTAACACATTTAACAAAAATACAAGCGTTTCAAGGCATAAATAAGTTTTTTTTTCTTCCTGGTCGTTCTCGCTCTTAGTATTGATATTATTGATATTACAGTTCTGAATAGTTAATGAGTGTGTTCGAAGAAAAAAGTGGTGCTTCTTGTCCATTTCATTCTTGTACACTTACACAAATAGTCTCACACTGAGTCAGCTTTAATCTAGCAAATAAGGTTGAATTACGTCGAGTGGTGCTCATCACTATCCCTATCATTATTATTGTCATCGTCAACATTTTCATCAACAACAACCGCAGTAGTAGTGCCAGAGTGCCAGCGACGACATTCTTCCTCATGTGCAGTTGTAGTGGTATTAGTCATTTAACTTGAAATTTTCCATTTGCAACGAAATATATAGTATTTACCTAAATACAAATTTATACACACACACACACACCTCAATATATCAATACAGGGAGGCATACGAATACCACATATGACTCCACATGAATAAATTATTATTACAAGTTCGTCGCATATAAATGCAAACTTTCAATACCAAAGAAAAGGTTTCCTCCTCTCTCCAGAGAGTGAAGGATAGAGAGGGAGAGCGAGAAAAGTTTTCACGGCATGAGGAACTGCATATTATACTACTACTAACTACTAGTAGTATTAGTGGTGTGTGAGTGTGGAGTAATCTTACATAGAAAATCAATCAATAATAATCTAAATATATTACATCAGCAGACACAAAAACACAAGGAGAAAGAGACACTCATGCAAAGACAGACGGAAACACCTTCGCATGCAATTGTCAGGGGAAGAGGTTGTTGCAATATTATCAAATACCATCTAAATTTAGAAGGAAAATGAGGAAATAATGGAATGAATTTGATAAAAACGTGTTTTTGTGCTGCGCCATTATTACTATAAATTACAGTTTATTAACGTTAACGACATAAACCGCTACTGCTGCTACCACTCTGCGACGACAACCAACTGGTTGGCAGTTATTTTCCTTATCTGACGAGAGCATCTTATAGGAGGAAATATACGAGAGAAAAATATTCGATTTTCGAGAGAGGCAATGTAATTTATGCCGCCTCTACAATTTTTACTTGTTAGCACCGTTAACCTGGCTCTGGTAGCCCGGAAAATTGTAAAATAATAGATAGTTTTTAACTGCAAAAGTAAAATACCCCGTTGTTGGTTTTTAGAACAACAGAAAACGTTGCTAGTCTTGAAATAAATGATACTATACTTTAATTCAAACACTTATCATCAGCATTGCATAAATAACAAGAAGTGATCTCTTCACAAAAAAACAAATAAACGAAGAAAAATATACTTTAAAACTACACCTACTTACCAATCAACTACCTACTTATATCTATCTACCTTTTCATATAATAATAATACAACTGGAGTACTCCTCATGCGAAGTACTCCTCTGTTATTGAGATAAGAAGGAAATTATAGTCAATTAGGTGCTTCAAAATGGCGATGAACGCAACGACTCGCTTTAGTGACAATTATGAGCTCAAAGAGGAGCTCGGAAAGTAAGTACCGTCTTCTCTTTTACTATTTTGCTTACCCTCTATTTTTCTTTCCTCTTAAGTAGTAACTCTAATGAAAACAAACAAGATTATATACAAAAATATCCACATGTGCATTTGTGCGTGGTTGATGTATATGAATATATATTGCTTAAAGATATCAAAATGTAATGATGATCATAATTATTATTATCACAGGGGCGCATTTAGTATTGTCCGTCGATGTGTACAGAAATCTACAGGACTGGAGTTTGCTGCCAAAATTATTAACACCAAAAAATTATCCACAAGAGGTGCGCACACTAACTTGAAATTACTTTTTAAAAAATTATTACATGTCTAAAAATACAAAATTTACCATTTTCTCTACACTTTCTCCTAAAAAGTAGTAGTCACTTTTCTGTTGATGTTGTTGCGTGCGTGTTAGTAAATTAATTTCTTAGTAGTCATTATTACGCAACCTGCGACTCTCATTTTCCGGGTGACAGAGAATACTACTCGGTGGAGAAATTGTAAAGTTAATTGTGTTTGCCATGCTGTTCATCCTTCATTACATCATCATTAACGTCATATACTAGTCACATTAAGTATTGCTGTCTTTACTTCTTTCCGTTATCAACATCATACTTGTCTTCATGTAAGAGTAAACTTGCTGTTTTCATTTTGTTCACTCGACAGACTTCCAGAAATTGGAACGGGAGGCAAGAATATGTCGGAAGCTTCAGCATCCTAACATAGGTAAGCAACTACAAATACCAACCAACAACCGTCGTTGTTGTCGTAAAACCCTCATCAGACTTTTCTTCTCCAACACACAAGTATACCCTATAGGCCAATTCGCCATTCTACCTTATATTGTATTAAATTGCCCAAAAATAAGAAATACGAAACAGTGCCACCATAAAAATACAGACGGTAGATATCACATGTTTATGTGCATACTGATTTATATCTGTAATATATTCAAAGACCACCTGTCTCCTTTTTCATTTTCCCATATTATTATGGATATCGTGAGCACTATCAACATGCTCCCTCATTTGCATCTTATACCGTTTTGTGTGTGCAGATAAAAAACGTCCATACGCCAATCGTCATCATCAACAAAGTAGTAGCTCGTGTGTGTGTGTGTGTATCGAGCTGTTTATTTATTAGGTTGCGTACACACTGAAAAATACATATAAAAACACGTGCATTTTCCCTTGAGCTACAAAAACACAATCTTTTTCTAAATGTGCAAATTCCTTACTATTTACCTAAACGACAAATATTGCCAATATTTTCTCCCCTTTTTCTCTCGTTACCCATTATTACCATTACCCGTATTGGCTATCGTTGTGCATCCTTCTATTCACTCATCTGTGTCTACTATATTCACAAATATGCATCCACTGCCAAATTATACTACAGTCAACAGTGACATATTGAAAGAAAAACATAAAAAAAAATTTCATGTCCATATATACATTTAATTTCACAATCAGAGGTAGGATAAGGTAGGATCTTGGCCTAAATACCTTTTATAACTAAGCACCTTTTTGCCTTGCTGCTTGTCAGTCATCGGCTCGATCAACGTCGTCGTCGTCGTCATCATCAGTGGCACTAGTGGCAGCATCGCATAAATATCGATCCTTTTATTTTTGCCAATTGCCAACTAACTACTTCTACTACTAAACTAGATGAAAACAAAAATGGTCATAATAATACGAAACGTAAGAAAAATAGAAAAGTAAACGAGTGTACCACACGACTGCCTTATTTTCAGTGTCCGGCTTGTAGGGAAGCAGTATAGTGTAGTTGAGGCGGCAGAACCCATACATATGTATGTATGATTCATTGTAACAAACAATAACAGTAATAATCGACCTTATCCTCCGCCGTAATTGTGTTCGTTAGACCCGTCAGTGAAATAATATGTTTATGTCAGCATACAACCCAACCATGCAATCAAAGCAAAATGACACATTTTTGTACATGCTCCACAAATTCGTGATGGGCTTATTGGGTACGTAGAAAAAATAAGACAGAAAAGAGAAAAAACAATGAATTTTCACAAGGGAAAGGAACACACGAACATTGCAAAACCATCAATGATAGAAGAACATGCGGGGACAGGCAAAAGTGAGGTGGAGGAAGAAGAGGACGAGTAATTATTATGCGCATATTAAATAAGTCTTTCTTTTTCTCTTCTAGCGTTTCCGTCGTCCTAGCTGATTGTGCATGGTGATATATGTACATATTGTAATAGTCTTGCATGTTTTCAGGGTGTAGTACTGTTAATATGCAGAAAGCATTTTTTAGATTTGTAGTAATGTGACCACACGACATTAAATTACAATACACCAGGGTATTCATCTATGAACTCAGAGTGATGACGACGACGATGATAATGATAATGTCATGTTTTCTATGTTGAAGTTGTACAAACAGACTTGTCCAGTCAGCAAAGTTTTTTCCCAATTCAGTTCGCGTAAAATAAGTTGTAGTTCATTGTCATTTCTATTTCCATTTACCATGTGTATGCGAAATAAACATGTGGGGATACTAATAATAATGTGCATTTGC
The DNA here is from genome assembly GCA_027744295.1 of Callyntrura guangdongensis. NCBI lineage: Eukaryota > Metazoa > Arthropoda > Collembola > Entomobryomorpha > Paronellidae > Callyntrura > Callyntrura guangdongensis. Next base: position 8,229 of record JAHZNB010001537.1, read on the forward strand.
AAGCATTTTACCATAAATTGGCGTATAGGTAGAGTAGCAGATCTCTTTATAAAAAAATATACACAACAGTGTAGGACAGACGAGAACATGGTTATGGTACAATTTATTAGACTTTCTCTTGTTTTTTTGCATTTTTTTGTTTGTATCGTACATTATTTTGGGTTGACGGTTGATTGACTCTCTGTCCTGCGGGGAAACTAGGAATGAGGCACAACCTCTGAAAGAACACGAGAAGCAGGCACTGACAAATGATAATTTTGAACTTTGGTGAAAAGACGTTTAAGGATGGATGTGGAAGCCTAGTAAAATAAGAAATAATATTCTTGTCCACTTTCTCGCGTTTGTCGCGGCTGGATATTTCATAGCCACGACGGCACAACACCTTTGCCACTTTTCGGAGCAGACGGACGAAGAGAAAATATCGATGTAACAGGATTAGGCTTTCAATTGAAAGTAGAGCAACAACAGAAGAGAAGAACAGGAATATTCACATTTACAGGCAATATATCATTCTTTTAGATAAATGACATGGCCGTCTACGAGACCTGAGCACATGTAGAATACTTATGTTACGTGTCTGGAGATAGCAGCAGAGAATGGAAGGTCTAGCCTATTTACAAAGAAAGTAATCGGATTTGATGTGGCATGTGATGGATGACTCTCTGGTCACAATAATATGGAGTAGGTTGTACACAAAGATATCTCGGATAGTGATTTATGTAGGTAGGGAAAGATAGAGAATGCAAAACGCATCCACTAATTATTTTGCACATGTATACACGCATATGACTTTCTACGTTTTTTTTATCTTTCTCCTTCAAACTAAGCACGACTTTCATAATAATATGGACGTTTTTCGGCGTTTGCACTGTCAATTGTCTGTATACTTTGTCATGTACGTTGTGTAGATGATGATTACCTTTACTAATGAATATGTTTGGTCTGTATTTTTTTCTCTCTTTCTGATGGTTCCACGAAAACACGTATTATTGCGTTCTATTTTCCGTGTCTTCCCTTAATTGACCTATGTGTGGGGGAAACGTGACAGTTCGTCTTCACGACAGTATCCAAGAGGAGAGTTTCCATTACCTCGTTTTTGACTTGTAAGTGAACAACAGCACACACTGAAAATATTCACCCTCTTTCAGAACAAGTTGTCTAATTAATACGTTACAAATGGTATTATTGCACAACAGTAATGAAATGCTATATATGTGTTTACCTTTGCGTATGAGGTGGAAAGGGCACTAATGAGAAACATTGGTGGAAATGGATGATGAAAATAAAGATTTATACAGTTAATTAACGTAATTGTAATCGTGTGCTGGATCGTTTGTTTGCTTTTTCTCGCGGAACAGAGTTACGGGAGGAGAATTGTTTGAAGATATTGTAGCTCGTGAGTTTTATAGTGAGGCAGATGCTAGTCATTGCATTCAACAGATTCTCGAGAGTGTCAATCATTGTCATACGAACGGAGTTGTTCACCGAGATTTGAAGGTATGCATGACCGTTTCATATTACATGCTAAAAAATATGTTGTACATATATATAGTAGTGTAGTGTATATAGTAAGTTCTTATAATTATAATCTTTAGATTAGAAAAGTATATTTAGAGTTAGTGTAAATCTTATAGCTAGTTGTTTTTATTCGTGACAAAGAGATTTCAGATGGACACACCGCGCGCTGTGGTCGGTGTGAGTGTCGCTAAATTAGTGCTAATTAGGTTTATTGTGTTTTTTCTCTTTCTCATTTTCTGTACCATTATTCTTGTACGTGATCCACACAACATGGTAACTTTGTATGCCCTACCGTACCGTGCTTGGCTCTGCTCAGCCTGAGAATTTATTGTTGGCAAGTAAGCAGAAAGGCGCAGCAGTGAAATTAGCAGATTTCGGCTTGGCGATAGAGGTTCAAGGGGAGCAACAAGCGTGGTTTGGCTTTGCAGGGACGCCAGGCTATTTGAGTCCTGAAGTGCTCAAGAAGGAGCCCTACGGAAAGCCTGTTGATATTTGGGCTTGTGGTAAGTATTTGGAAGGCGTGTAATACGCATTATCGTATATTATAAACTTCACACTCTTCCTCGGTAGAGTTGCAGGATACACACATGTAATGTGTATGTGTGCAGTTCAATATACAGTTATACTTTCGTTATGTACCATGTACCTACCTGTAATTGTAATATGCATGCCATCCGTACATTTGCATCTCTGTGGAGAGTGGGGAGGGATGATGACGAATGGAATATTTGTGTAGAGTAGGATTTCGTGATCGTGACGAATTAGCAAGAGAAATTTATATGTTGACACTGTTAATTTGTACGTAAGTGCTCACTTTCTCATTTCCACTATTGTGGAAACAATCAACGTTGCAATTTATCACAAAAGGCGAACCGAAAATACGTACTTGTACTACTACCATTACATCCAAAACAGTTTCTCTACTATCGTGTAACTTTATATTCTATTGCAGCAACGAGAGCGAGTGGCTAGCCTTGTGCACAGACAAGAGACTGTGGACTGTCTCAAGAAATTCAACGCCAGGAGGAAACTCAAGGGAGCAATTCTTACTACCATGCTTGCCACCCGAAATTTCTCCAGTAAATAATTCAATCAATAATTTCTCTCTCTCTCTCTCTCTCTAAGTTGTAGCCGTTGTTCTCTAACGAAAAATGGCAGTCAAACTTAAATGGTAGTGACGCTTCTTTAAATTTTCATGTTTGTCTAACAAAAAACAATTCCTTTTGTCTTCTTTTGCTTCACTTTCTCCCCTACACACACACAGCTCGGAGCATAGTGAACAAGAAAGGTGAAACAGGTGGGACGGGCTCGCTCACCTCAGCATCCGGCTCTCAAGTGAAGGAGTCAACAGACTCTTCCACAACCATTGAAGATGATGACGTCAAAGGTTAGTCTCAATCAGTCATTCCATATTTCACTTAAAACCTACTTGTTTCTTTATCTTTCACTTTTCTCTCTTGTATTTTTAACTACCTCATAACACGTTATTTATTGTTATCTTCCATATTATAAATCTACTTCTTGCCACTAGAGCAAAAAATTCTTCTTCCGTAATATATTTTTGTTGGCATACAACAATCTTACCTACATATTATGTGGTAGTCAAATACCTTATTACTACTAGATTTACTCTTATTCATCTTCTACATCAGCAAAAATATTAAGTCCAAAGTTATAATATATTAATAAATCAAAGTTCTTTTACTCATCCTCTCTATCTATTTAGTATTATGGTTATTATTACTATATAATTAGAGATACTTTTACTTTCTTTATACAATAACAATACGTAATAATCCAAGTTTGCTTGTTCAATAGCATAAAAAAAGTCTTCATTTCACACAACTTTCTCTTGTTATTATAAAAGAGCAAAAATTAAAACGTTGATTTTTTCCGTAGCTTTGTTTTTAAACAAAATCTTCCTTCTTCTACTGTAGACTAGCGTATTTTTCTTCTCACTCAACATCGTTTTTATTACTATTGCTGTTGTTCCTTCTCTCTTTCACTCACACACACACACACAAAAATTGAGTTTCTTTCAGTCAAGAGTTGTTTGAAAAATATTAAACTAGTAGGTAGTTGTTGTTATTTTTGCAAATTTTTTAGAGAAAAAATTTTAGTAGAAAGTTCTCACTTTTACAAAAAATACGATTTTCCAAGTAGCAGCAATATTATGTTCGTTTAAAATTTTTTAATCATAGTAGACTGTTGGCAGAGATGCGCCAAAGAATCCAGAAAAACATTCTGTGTAGTAGACAAAATTAGTATGAAATCCATATAACATTTTTTGCCGAAATACTATCTATTCTTTTTTATTTTCTGCCGCAGAATAGAGTATAATATTTTCCGGGAATATATTTAGTTAACTTGTTTTGAAATATTTTTGAACTGTCACCTTAATTTTTCAATAGTCCATTTTTTAACAACTGTATGTATCGTTTACTTTTTTTCGAAATGATCCCCAAAAACTTTTATCTGAGTTTTGTGCAACGACGCCGTTAATGAAAACTTTTCAAAACACATATTAGCGGTATAAACAAGTATTATGACTGTTGTTTAATGTTTGTGAAAGTACGACTACGAAACGTCGGTTTACCCCTTTATAACCATTTCAGTAGTTGTTTTAATAGTTTGCCATGAAAGAGTTTTTTGCCATTTGTAAAACGATAATAAGTTTTTGTTTAATCCGTCACAGAGGAAGCGTAATACTAATTCTGAGAATGTTGTACATTAATACACACTGTTTGTGTTTTTAGTTGAACAATTAATGATTTAACTTATGGAGATGATGATTAACTCTAACTGTTATTATTCGTACTTGTGATGAAGTTTTGTGTACAAAAAACGGGATGATACTTTTTTTTAACCATCTTTACTGTCTCTGGGAATGATAAATTCGCGATATAACCCCTACTGTTTTTATAACGAACAAGTTATATTGTTGGTATCTTGATGACTTGTTGTACTAAAAACTGTTTTCTTGTATCAACTTTGAATTATAAATCCCTTGTAAAAGGATGAAGATTGTACTGTTGAATATTACTCGTATTACTACTGCTATACTACTACTACTACTTACTAGGTCGTAAAGGTAGGGTTGATATGAACTACGGGGGAATAAAAAGTATTAATACCAGTGTTTTTGATTATTTTTTTTTGCAACAATTTTTTTCCAGTACGACAATTTTTTGTGGCGATCTCTTGGTTTATTTTTTATTTTTTTTTTCTTCTTAAATCTACTTTTTTGCTAAAGAAAAATATATATTCGTATACGTATATCTACGTCTTGTTTTTCTTTCGGTGTTTTTGTTTTGAAAAGAAGTTTGTTTTGGAATGAACGCTACGTTGTATGGATGTATATTCTAACGTATCGGTATTCATGTTGTGGAATGGCGATTTTCATACTACTACTGCTGCTATGAAAGGAAATGTTTATATTTTTTGCTTTTGTGCAATCTAGATTATATAGACGTACTAGTGTGAGTCCTAACTTTCTATTTTGGTGTCTTTATTTGCTATATTTGTCTTTACACATTTTTAAATATCTATTTTGCCACCATTTTTAACTTCTCTGGTCTGGAATGCATATAAAAAAATTGCTCCTTGTCTTTAGAAAATTAACATTATTCATCTAATAATTAATAATAATATCTATTACCTTAATTATTATTGATATGCGAATGATTGTGTTGTTGAATGAAATACGGTTTTTCCACGTACGTACACATTGTATCTATCTACACACCCATTATATTAAAGTATTGCATCCAATATTGTTACGTCAGCTTGATTCTAACTTGCGTCTTGGAAAGTATTGTATATATACAGAGCTACTAATGAAAGTAGGGTATTTTATTGGCTACTGCTGCGTAAAAATTGATACGGTGAAAAGTACTTTCTCTCACTTGAATTGACTCTTTGATAATATGTTGAAAAAATTGTAATTTGTAGAGCAAAATGATTGAAGAATTTGTAGATATATATATACAGCTGCCGTAAAAATAACTAACAGAACCATAAAGAATGGATGAAAGACACAGTTCAACAATGAATACCCTATTTTCAGAAGAAAAACAAATACCTGCATAATATTATATAAACTTTAACGTATATTTCCGATTCGTTTTTTTAATCCATCACTTGAAACACCTTCACATTTTACTCTTCACAGCTTTGCTGTTGTAAGATGACGTGCGTATCTATCTTTACCAACCAACCCTTTGTACATTTGCACTATGCCCCAAAGTTTCACCATACTTTTTTGCTAGTGGCATTTTAGTTTCTCATCTTGCAAAAATGCTCCTCCAGCAAAGTAAATCAATCTCACCCATCTCATGCGTTGTTCCTGCGGCATATTACACGAATCCAATTACCTATCTGTTTCTCTCGTTGCTCTCTGTGTAAAAATTGAATTCTCAGCCCAGCAGGCACGTTTTAGTGAAAAATATCGTACATTTCAATCAATTATTCCAGCCTCCTGCAACACCATATTTTTGCATGACAGCTCGTTAAATTATCAGACACCTTATCCAATTTCTCGATCTCTCTCTAGATAATTCTTCCATATGGCACTCAAATTTCTAATTTCCGACTTTCACGCAAAAAATACTCAAACACTTTATACTATTCAGCTTTCTTTTTCAAAACTCCTTGTAAGGAAAAATACCATTTTATTTATCACCCTCTTTCTCTCTCACTCCACCATACCTTTACTTCTTTTATACTTACCTTCTATCTTTCTAAACCTGTGAAATCACACAGAAAAACAAATTTACTCTAACTTACACATCAAAATCCAAACACGTATATCAAATAACCATATAATACCTATTCACATAATATATATGTTATAAAACGCATCATAAAATATCGAACATGATATGATGACATATTTTCCACAAAGGACAGATAAAAAAACTTTCCATACTAATCTGCCGAAAATGCTGAAAAATTACAACATTGTGCCGCTTTTCACTCTCTCTCTCTTCTTTCTCGTTTTCACACAATTTCTCTTTTCGTTTTTCTCTGTCTCTCTCTCTCTTTTGCTTTTTTCTCTCTCATATGGTGTATCCATATAATACTTCCAACCTGCATAAAATCCGTTCACTAATAACAAAATCCCCTCTAATCCCACCAAGGATTTTTAACACACTAAAAACCATGTTTAAGCCGTACTCTCTGTAACCCATGTCACATTTCTTGCAGCAAATTGTGACAAATGAAAGTACGCATATATACCATACTTCCCATATATATTAACTGTAAGTCTACAACAAACTAACCAGTCATAAACCTTTCATACATGTTATATCAACGAAGAAAACCCAAAACAAGTTAAAGTACATCAACAAATTCTACAATAAAACTTAAAAATCCTATACTACGTTTTGGTGGCAGTCCCCCTCTCACATAATATATTACAAAATATGTGATCCACAAAAGGCACACATCCTCTCTCTATCTATCTCTCTCTCTCTGTACCATGTATTCAATCACACTATCTGACGCTCGGCTGCTACCGCTACTTCTATTGACTGGGCTACCTGATCACCACAAACTACTTATACAACTACCAAAAACTTTTCCATAGATTTTTCCACCCGTACCAATTATAAAGGTCACGGGGCAATGCAATTATATAATCTTAAAATATCTTCTCTAATAATATCCGCAATTATATATACTACTTCTCTTTAGTGCTCCTAAAATACAATATATTTAAAAAAATTACAAATGCGAACGAAAATTGCATTTTTGAGCTGTATTGTTGTAAAAATGGACGCTATAAAATACAAACCAGGATAATTATATACTCTCTCTATATATATATGTACATATATTATTGCAAGTTCTCTCTGCAGCAGGTACCTTCCTTCCATGCCGTCTCTCTCTATCTGTCTCTTGTCCCCTCTCTCTCTCTCAACTGTCTTTATGTATTTATTATCTTTCTTTGTCTCTCCACTATATCATTTGTGTCGACTGTCGACCCATCTTGTCAGTTATAATTTCTCGTAAAATGCAATTCATTAGCTAACTGACGAAAGTGACAGTATTGCCAACCAAATAGTACTCTTATCTTGTGAAAGTTCATAAAAGATTTACTTTCTTTTTTACATCCTGGCAAAAGTAGTTTTCATTGCATATTATTTGTTGCCCTTTCACAAAAGTACTAAAACAGTTTTGATAAGTCCCTCCCTCATTCTTCTCTCTTTCTCTCCTCCTCTTGTATCTCTCTATTCTTGTGTCTTAAATGTGTCATTTGTTGTCCCCCTCTTTCTCTTTCTTGTCAATCTATCGTCTCTTTCCCTTACAACTGCCTATTCGTATTTTCTTTGTCAAGTCAAATGCCATGCATTCCTTCTTATTCGTTTGGTGTTTGTCAATATTACCCGGTAACCCATATTGTCCCAATAAATTATACAAAAAAATATCCGCGTCAATGCAGTGTTTTACCCAGAATAAAATTTACTCTGCCTCTCTCTATAAAATACTCTAGTAAAAAGTCCAAATACAAATAGAACAAAATCTACTTTCGTTTTTGGCAAACAGTATTCTTATCTTAGTAATGGCCTGACGAAGAAAACAGATGATAATCAAAAGAAACAAATCCAAAAACGGTTAAGGACACCGTCCATTTGTTATATTGTGTGTTGTACGTGTCTTGTTTATTCTTTGTGTGTGTGTATATATATATTATATCTCAGATATTATTGTAACTTGTACAAAACTGCTACTATTGCTGTTGCTGCTGAAAAAATAGCGTTACTTATCTAATTTCTCTCTTTATTATTCCGGTAATGGAACGAATTATTAATATAAAGAATTTTGTAACTGTGGTGGTGGGTATATATGCATAAGGCTGGATTTATTTAGATTATACGTATACTATATACCCGTACTTTTCCAACCAATATTTCTCCGTATTTGCGATTAGAGAGTAATATCATTACAATCAGCCCACACCTCTCTTTCTTGTGAACGTATTTTTCTCCTATCGTCTTTGTAAGAAATATAAAAATGGGGATGATTGTTCGAACAGTAGTTCATTCTGATTTGCGAACATACTGTAGTACGTAGTAAAAACAGTAAAAATGATTGCCTTGTTGAGTATCAATCTCAGCAAAAAAGTTGAGACAGACTAAATAGAGGAAACGTAGCGAGAATAAAATAATATGACTAGTAACAAAATGTAGTAATAATAGTCCATAGTAGTGGTTGTTGTAAATATTTGACTTTAACAATACATCATACTACTACTAATAATACTGACAAATAACAGCACATTAGACTATACGTAGGCATACTACTACCACCACCACACTTTGCAGTAGTGACCATTGTAATAGTAATAGATCATGCAAGAAAGAAATTTACACTCTTAAATAAATCTCTCATCGTCACTGATATATAGTTTCCTTCACATTTGTAACATTCTTATCGTTCCTTTCTCACTTTTCTTTACTGTTGACAGCATTTATGGCAGTGTGGTACAATCTTGTGATAATGTGCGTAAAATATATATCTCTATTAATATATTTATGCTCATACACACAGTATGATAATATGATAATAATAACAATAACGTGTGTGTTTAGTGTAACGTATTATAGACCACTGTAACGTACTACTACTTACAGTAGAAATGTGCATATTAATAATAATAACAGTATACGAAATATATATTAAGTAAATATATAACGCTGCTGATTGTATGTTACCTTAAATGATCATGCTCTGCCGCTACTTGTATGCTAAACAAAAGTAGATCATAAATATTATATTATATAAATAATCAGTCGTACGTACGTAGGTATATATCTATTCCAGTAGATAGAAAAATTAGTTGGGATATGTGTGCGGGGAAAACATGTTTGCAAGCAAAAATTCTTACGTATATAGATTTCAAATAGAAAAATATATATATATCATTCGAATCAATTCATTCTTGCACGAAAAGGATCATTTCCTTTGAGAATTTACTTCTTTTTTGCTTTCTTTCCTTTCTTTTCTCTTTTTCGTTCTATTTCCCCATCTTTTCGTTTAGATTTATCATCATGATTTTCTTTAGACATTACCTGATATTATTATAAAATATTATTATTATTATTATATGAATAGAAAACACTCGAACGAGAAAAAAATAACCCAAGTCACAGAAAAGTGTAGTAACCTATTAGATTCTCACAAATAAGTTACTCTTGTTGTTTGTAGTAATGTGATGTGTGAAGTAGGTATACTTGTTACCTTCTAAACAGTATTATTATTATTATTAGTATAGTAGTAGTACTTATTATTATTACCATTATGATTAAAGAGAAATCAGCCAAATCTAGAAAAACAAAGAGTGTAGCAGAGATTAATCCGAAAAATTTGTAGACAAAAGGAAAAAAGTTAAATACTGACGACATAGTAGAAAAGAAATTGTAGAGAATCAAGAAAAGTATTAATTTGTGTAGTAGAGAGAAAAAAAACTATTAGAAAGAATAATAAAACGGTGATGAAAAAGCCAAATTGACCTGGAATACTTTCTCTCTTCTTCTTTATTATTATCATTGTTTGTTTCAATTACCATTATGATTATTAATATTACAATACTCTCTCTGTTTGGTGTCCTGTTCCACCTGTAAGAAAAACCGACGTAGATGATTATTATATTAGTCAGAGATTTCCTTTTTGAGTACCTAAAACTAATCTTATTTTTTGTGTGATTTCCCCTACTTTCTCTTTCTTCACTGTGTGAGTTTTCTCTTTCCTATTTTGTAACATAGTTCTGTAGTTTTTTTTCTGTTGGGGTGACCTGATATGTAAGAGAAAAAAACCTCTACCGGTAATTGTGATGGTGCTTGGTGGGACTTTCTGTCATCATCACTTTTACCCTTGTACTACTTTCAGCAGAGTTTATATATCTAGTTTGTTTGTATAAACTGATCTTTAAAAAGTACTAATTACAAAATAGTGTTAATAATTTGTGTGTATGTGTATTATATTATTCTCTCCAAGAGGGAAATTATTAATCTCCACGTGTGATCTAATATATGCTAATTAAATAGAGTGTGACTTGTACATGAGTTGCTCGTCCTCGCCTGGCCATAACAATAAAAATACTAAAGGACCCGGTTACATTGATCGGACATCAACCGTCATCCAGAGAGATTTGCAATCGGCGGAAGGTACCGTACCCCCAAAAAAATCAACAAAAAAATCAATAATACATTAATCAAAAAATCAATTTTTTAACCCTTGTTTTCACTACGCTACTCGTTCACTACAATATTTCATACTAAAAAAAGGCAAATTTCTGTCGACAAAAAAACAACATTACCAAAAACTACAAACGCAACAATGCAGCCGTTATATAATCTGCATGCACGCAGTGGCTCCCAAACAATAGCAATAATAATAAAAAGAATAACGACAAACCCATTAAATAATCGAGTCAAGCCAATAATAAAATAATATCACACTTGACTGAATATATTATATTTTTGTACAAAAAAAAACGACATTGTCGACAGGAAAACCATCAAAACCTGTAAAAAAAACAGCCGAACGTGAGTAATTTTCGAATTGCTATATTCGATATAACCCATTGTTGTTGTGCTATCGACGCCTATCTTCCTGTTAAAACTTTTTACTATTATTCTTATGATATTTATCACTACTACCACTACTACCACCGTTGCTGCTGTTGCTATATTGCTACTGTTCAATTGCTGCTATTTTCTGTACACTACTTACAAAAATAATACTCTATAACAAAAACTCTCTATACATACGTATGCATTTCCGATTTTCCTCTAATAGTTCTATCTATTTATACGTCTTTCTATTTATCTATTTTTCTCTTATTGCATCATAAATAATAATAATAATATAACAACAATAACAATAATCCATTACACAGTAAAAATATGACAATGGTGTGGAGAAATAATAATAACATGAAGTATCACTATTTTATTCAAAATTTATACCATGTCTAATGTTACAATAATATAGGAAAAATAGATAATGCGCCACGAAAGCAAAATGTGTCTGCACAGTGCACACACACACACAACACACACACGAGTTAACTCAAGTTATGTATTTCAACTGTAAAAATCGTGATTTCCTATGAGTGTTTCACTTTATTTGAAAGCTTTTTTCATTATTTACTAGTCCCATTTTCTTCGCGGATGGTGTGTTCCACGATGATGATAAGTTACGTTAAACTTTGTACCAGCAAAGGCGAGTGTGGTTTTTAGACGTATAAACTAACAGGAAAAGTGTGTGTTCTTTGAATGTACATATCTGTATATTTTGTACATTATCTGTGTGTTTCTGTGTTTGGCCAGCCAGCACAACAGTGATTCACATTTCAGCTCTTAATACTCGTCGCCTGTTTGTTTTTTCTGTTTTAAAAGTACAAAGATTCCATGTTTTCTCGCCTCGATCTTTCCAAGCATTTTGCTGTCATGCATCTTTTATTAAAGCATTCTTGCCAATTCTATTTCCGTCTTGTTCACTTCTGTACCTATATAGTGTATACGCATAGGTAGGTGTGTACGTTTTATGTTACTAGATACGATAATGTACACATTTTCGTGAAGAATACTCTAACTTATTTACTTGATGTGTTTATGACAAGTGGAGCAATTTCATACGCTTTAACTCGTGATAACAAACAGCGACCAGTATTTTCTTAAAATAATAACGAACGCTGTGCACTTTTAAGAGAAAAGTTTTTATTCAAAATGTAAAAATGCTAAATATTGTTTTCAAGTAATACGACTGAATTTGTGCATTGAGCTTTTGAATGGGTGGAAATTGGTGAAACGTGCTAGCCATTTTAGAACGTCAAGTGTGTTCAGTTTCGTTTTAACGTTAACAAAGTGCACCGCTACTTATTTACGGTAAAAGTCTTACCATGTTATTTTTCTTCTCTTTAACTCCAAGTCACACCCGTCCCTTTTTACAAGAGAATATGAATTCCCAATTGTAAAAAAAAACATCTTTGCACGTCTCTGTCGAGTCAGTACCAGTCTCAGTTTAGCGAACAATTTAGTAATATACCGAGCCGAGCGAGTCTCAATCAGATTATCAAAGGCGAGCAAAATTTTATCGTATAGCGAGAATAGGGCCAGTATACATGTAGACGTAGACATTGGAATTTTCCATCTAAAATGTACAATGAAAACAAAGAGTTAATGAAGGAACAGTAGTCGAGTAGTAGTTTTCTTTAAAAAAAAGCGTAGGTATTGACTTTTACTCTCCTGTCGCTATTGTATACAGTTAAAATAGGGAAAATGTGGGAAATAGTGTTTGAAAAAAAGTTTCTGTTTTATTTTATTTTCTATTATTGTTTTTCATTGAATGGAATGATGATATTAAGTTGCTGGTTGGGCTTAGGTATCACTTGTTCGGGTGGTGGTCTTGGTGGTACTGCGGGTGGAAATGGCGGTGTTGGTGGAACGGGCGCGAATTGTTTGTCATCTCTGGTAACAAGTACGCTTGTAAGTAGTAGTACAGCAAGTGGTGGTAGTGGTGGTGGAAGTTTATTGGGTGCCGCTGCTGCAGCGGCAACGGCAGCGTTTTTGCCGTCTGTTGTTGTACCTACCGTGCAAATAAGCATCCCCCCAACAAATCCCAGTCCCAGTAAATCATTTATGCCTTCTTCTTTTCTCACTGCTGCTGCTGCACTTTCTTCTTCTGCTGCTGCCGCCGCCGCCGCCAAAAACTCCAACAACAACAATGTCACTGATAATAATAACTCTGTCACCGACTCCGAATCAATCTCTTCGTCTGTGATGATGATGGGCGGTGGTGGTGGTGGGGAAACAGGAGGTGGAGGTGGAAGCGCTGGAGGGATTGCAGCTACCACCTCACTTGTCAACAGCACTGGCACCTCTTCTTCTCTTCTTTCAGGTAGCCCACCCCATCATCAACAAAATACAAACAAAACAAACATTATAAATACATTCACACATATACACTCTATTATATCATAATTATGTCACTTGCTGCCAGTTTACGTCAATAATTAGTCAAACCATTCATGTAACTCCCTTCCTCTATCTTCATTTTCAAATTACGCTCCATCCAACACGCACGCACGTGACACTCTGACGCTTTTTTGAATATGAACAAGGTCTCGTAAGCCTGTCGAATATTTTATAGCATGCGCTCGCCCTCATCTTCCATCTTGTTCTCCTTTTTACTCTTTTAAATAATTTTACACAGAATGTCGTGTTTATCTGAAAAAAAAACAAACATTATGTTCCTAGCAGCTGCAGCTCTTTCTCTCTTTTTCTCTCTTTTTTAGTTTTCATTTCATTATTAATTTCATTTACTCTTTTCTCTACTACTTTTCATCTGCCTACACAATTATCATCATTATTATCTACCCTACTTGTTCTTTAGATTAAATTACTATTTTTATTTCAGTTTTCTCTTGTAATCATTATACTCTTTTCAACATAAACATAACATTTCCATCATCCAGTATTTGTGTTATTCTTTTGTCTCCACTGATCCGTATTTTTCTTCTCCCACTACCACTGATTTCCCCATTCGCTTCCCCGACAAAAAGCATGTAAGCATGTGAAATATGGCAATTCCAGCTAAAACTCAAATTTCACAAAGTTCTCTACTGACTTCACTCATTCAAACCAGGATAATATACTATCATTTTGACGTGACCATGTTCCGCCATGCCACCACCGATGAGCATCGTCAACCTCCTTGTTATCAGCAAGATGATTTGATTAGCAACATCAGCAACATCATCCCACCCCATTTCTTGTCAAAATCAAGAATTCCCCTCCCCCACCGTTTCTAGTCTCCTACAAAATATTTTTTACACAATATTTACAACTATTATTACGTGTAAGCGTATCGTTTTAGTTAGTCCACTTTGTCTTGATACTTTATACATTTTTCCATGTGCCAACAACGTCTTGTTTCTTTCATTTTTGTAATCCTTTCCCCTTGTTGTCAATTTATTTATATTTTTCCTTCTCATTTTTTTCTCTTATTCTATTCCAGCAAAGCTGTGTTGTTGTACTACATGAAAAACATGTCTCATCTTTCACGGAGAAAGAAAGAGAAAAGGAGAGAGAGCTCACTACTACACACACACATACTACCACTTTTACACTAAATTCTACCCAAAAGTAAATCAAAATCTTACTTTACAGATCCTCCGCGTTATACATTTTTTGAGTGTTTTTCTGCTCGTCTTCTTGTTTACTTCATGTTCAACTAACCATCAAAATTTGTTTGAATCAGAGGGAATAAACTGTGTGGTTAGGGAGTGCGAGTGTTGGTGCATCGTTTATAGTACCTACTAATGGTTTTCTTTGCAACGACGTCGTTGTTGTTGTTGTTTGCTTCCTTTGTTCGTTTGCGTTTTCTGTGTCTGTGTGCGTAACAGGGAGAGAGACAGCCAGAATAAGGGTTTCACTCAAAATACCATGTATTGTTGTCAAAAAAATATCATGAGTATTTGCAGTGAGATTTTCAGCATGTCAATGTGCTCTCTGGAGAGTAAGTCTCCCCCATTATTAATATTTCTCTCTCCCGATATTTCCACATGACGTGAATCTTAAATCTTTCTACTTACTTTCCCAAGTAATGCTCCATGTCATGTCATCATATAATATGTAAACCAATCTCCTCAAACAAATACAAATTAAACTGGTTGACATTTCTATTATGTACACACATGATAAACAAATTACCATTCAATTTATCGTTTCCCCTTAAATTGTCTATTTCTGTTGTTATTTCGACTTGTGTGCTTGTGTTATCTACTAGATGACTTGTGTATATTAGTTTGTCGTAACTAAACTTCATCAACGGTTTTGTGGAACCGTGTACTAACTTGTTAAATAAATGACATACATACAGACACGTGTAAGCACAATACTTACGGCAGCTGAGTTCCCCTGCTAACACTACCACAACGGCACATAAATACAGGAACATGATAACATTATGAACCTTACACTGTTACACAGTAATATTACCTATACTAATACACTCACGCACGGAGAACACACTTTTAAACCTGTGTCTTATTAACAAAAAATGGACGCAAAAAAACAAAACCCGACATATATGAAGCCTTTAACAACTTTCCTGTGCCCTTTTCCTTTCTCAGTAATTATATATATCTGCAAAAATATGGCACTTTCTATTAAAATTGAATTTGTATTCAGTGTATTATGCTATGCATTTATTGTGGTCATTCAAGGCTATATTATGCTATATAATAAATGGAAATATTTGTGATGATGGTGTAATATTTTATGTATGTATGGAAATTTTTTGGGGCATTATGAAATTTAATGGGTATTTTTTCTCTCTTTCCACTTTCTCTACTGGGAAATGAACAGCGAGGAAGGCAGAAATCATTAAGATGACGGAGCAGTTACTGGATGCGATTAACACTGGAGACTTTGAAGGGTACAGGTAAGCTGGGAGATTTTTGTTTGTCATATAAATTCATATTCGTATGTGGTTGTGATGTAGATCAGTATGTAGATAAGTGAAATTCCTTTGTGTCCATGTGTTTTTGCAGCAAACTGGTGGATCCCCACATGACGGCATTTGAGCCAGAGAGTGTGGGTAATTTGGTGGCTGGCATGGATTTCCACAGGTTCTACTTTGAAAACCTGGGAGGACCCAGTCTTGTCAACAATGCCAAGAATAATGTTAGCAAATCAAGTATTAACACGACGATACTCAATCCTCATGTTCACGTGTTGGGCGATGAGGCGGCTGTAATTGCTTATATTCGTCTCGTTCAATTTATTGACAAGTACGTCTGACCCAATTAATCAAAACTTTTCTACACACGGTAATTTTGTTGCGCTGAAACTTTATTGTCTCTCTTTTTCTTTGTGACTTTTGTTTATTCAGGCACACCCAATGCGCCAGAACAGTGCAATGTGAAGAGTCTCGTGTTTGGCAGAAACGAGACGGAAAGTGGCAAATGGTCCATTTACATCGATCCTCAGGTTCGGCCACAACATGGCCATCTTGCACCACCATTACTAGTTCATCGAACTAAGGGTTTATATTTATTAATAATTAAAATATTATTACTAGCTATATAGAATGTTTAATAATGATTATCATTATACTCCTTAAGCGAATTTTACAAAGTTTAAATCCGACGACTACTAAACTGAAAAATATGCTAGTTGTACTTTAAATATACGTGTTATATTAATGTGTCGGTTCTTCAAAATCTGTAATTTAAAAAATCACAATTTGTGATTCTACTTAAAAAAAAGGTTAAAATATGCTAGTTGTACTCTAAATATACGTGTTATATTAATGTGTCGGTTCTTCAAAATCTGTAATTTAAAAAATCACAATTTGTGATTCTACTTAAAAAAAAGGTTACAAAATCTTTTTTTCGTCTCATAGATAAGATCAAAACGTTTCGTTATTTTAGCTAGCAGGTGAAAACGAACATGTTAATTATGTACGGGAAAAATACCACTGTAAAAATCTTCTATTCTGAATCTATTGAATGACTACTTACAGAACTGTTTTAATAATTATAAGACCTATCTAAACACAAAAAAAGAACAACCTGTTAAACATACACTGTTAAATTACCTATAACAATACGTGTTTCCCAAACATTGTTTACTACTGCTACAAAAAAACGCAAACTATACTACAGTTAATACAATTTAAACACACAGACACGCATCCCTTTTCAACCAACTTATCCTCGTTCTATTAATCATTTAAATCAAATCATTGCATTTATTTATTTGATATTATTTAATAGTTTATACATAAATTACAAACACACAATGTTACTACTATACTGAACACGAAAAATCGTTTTTGAACTTTTTATTTAATAAAACCACAACTTTTCGGTGTGCTACTAAACAAGTTGGTGAAACAAAAGAACTTTTTTCAATGTTTACTATTTCGCTCTAAGTAATATGCAATTCAATCATAAAAAATATAAAAACTTTAACAAAAAATACTAAATATGAAGATACTTAAGCACTAAATGTATATGGGTAGGGCGGTAGTTAGTGTTCATTCGAACAACACAGCAAAACTTCGAGAAAAAAGAATTTCAAACTGTGACATTATTGAAACATGTTCCAATAATCAATAATAATAAATGTTAAATTAATAAATTAAACAATATGTATTAAACGTTATTTATTACAGTGTTATTATTCCTAACCCTTTTATTAGAAGATAACATTTTAAGGAAAGTTATAGAGAAACGTTTGTATTGTAGCAAGATTACTTAAATAAAAATAATAAATGACTTAGATTTTTAGATGAGTTAAGCCAATTAAAGTAAACTATATAGTTTCAGACTTCAAGCAGGAAGAACTGAACTGATTAGTGCATGTGTATAAACTGTAACTTATCTACACAGCCACAGTTTAAAACGAAAGACAAGAATTTAATTTATTTATAACCATCATAATCATAATCTATTATAGTTTAGACTATAGGCAACAAACCTAACTAAGGACAAATGAAAATCACAAGTTTCTTCAAAGACTCCAGTGTTATCACATATTGCCCCAAATCGAGATACAGAATATTCCTCGTTTGCCTATATGTATGTACGTTAGTTTAATTATCATTTGTTTTCTGCCTTTCCTCAAACTACACACATTCAAGAAAACAAGATATACGTAGTAAGTAGAGACATAATACACAAAAGAACACAGCCCCTTTTAGTCACGATTAAAACACGATTAATTTAAGATTGTTAATTAACTTTAATTACTGCAAACCTTAAACCCTAACAGGATTTGAAGTGTATTTAAAGAGAAGGACAAACACAGCATAAAAAATTTTACTGATGATATTAACGAACAAAAAATGTAATATTGCCATTGATTGTGTTATTTAAACCTAAGTAAAATAGTAAATTTAGTCTTTTATAAACAATACAACAATCTATGTGTACAGTAAGTTTAAAAGATTACAAACTGACTATTATACTATGTAATTAACAATACAATTAGAACGAATAATGTTATTAAATTTGATCACAATACATATTTTGGTTCTAGCATTTCATCATTTTCTCTTATTATGCAAAAGTATCGCCATCGCTAAATACTTATTAAAGAAATGTACATTTAATAAACGAACAATGTTTTTGAGCCAGAGCAGCTAAACCTCTCTTGGTAGAGTTCATCTCTACCATCTCTACAACACTGTTTATAAATCTGATCGATCGCAACATCTATCAATACTTTGTTAATTCTTGCTGCTCCTGCATAGCTAGTTCAGTGTGCTGTTGTAACACTAAAATAGAATGTAACAAAATTGGTTGATCATTTTTCATTTCCCAAGAGTTAGCAAATGAAGGTCACTTTGAAATAAAACTAACAATTAAAATTAAAATTCCGTTAAAACCGTTTTGAAACTTGTTCTCTAAACGTCAAATTGTTGTTGCTAATTATAATGATTAAACTATCACGTTAACAAAAGTACTGCTAGTTAAACAGTTTATTGTTATTTTATATAAGAAAGGTGTGTGCTATTCCATGTGCTGATATTATAAAATAATTAAACTTAACATAGTATATACAACTATCAACTAATTAATTATGGTTATTAAAACTACCACTAATAAATATCGAGAATGCGGAGAAAAAGAGGGCGCTAAAGTTGTGTTATGCAAAAAAAGTGCTAATATGTTGTAAGTTAACAAAAAATGTGAAAACAGTTACGTACTACAGTTAAGTATTTTACTGCTACTATCAAAGCTGCATCATTATTTTTATCTGTTGTTTTTCTTGTGACGACTCCAGTAACTCTAATACCACAGTTCCAACATCCCTTGTCAGAGAGGATAATATTATAGTTTTAGTTTTTACACAGACTTGTGGACTCTACAACATCGATGATTCAGTTTCAAAGAGAAAGTGTTAAATCGAACCTAATTTTTTCTCAAAATCTGCATTTATTTATTTTCTGCTTTTACAGAGCAGTTTGTACAGACAGGCACACATGCAATATGTTCATTTTTAGTTTTGACCAGTTTCATGTTTGTCGTAAGTTTATACTACGAGTAACGAAAAAGTTATTATTTTTTATTATTTTCGGTCCAAAAACTAAACAGAATTACAACGACCATTTTACACTTCATTTCTGTAAACAGACAAACAAACTAGATTAAAACGTTGATCGTATGTACAGACTAAGACTTCTTTGTCATATTACACGCGTAGAGGGGCAAATGAGAGAATAGTGTATTTAAAAAAACAAGGAAATTTTGTTTTGATGATGACGAAAAAGGTATGAAATCTATGAGACACTTTTTAAAACTCGTGAGCTTCACACAAAAAACCAATTTTACTTAAAAACTGTATTATTACTTATTATATATTATTAAAAATGTTAATTATTATTGTAATGTATAAAAATCAAACTATTACTATATACATACTACTGGTTATAAAACGTACTGTTTTATATAGAGAACACGTAGGAGGAAAGATACGGTTTCTATTATCTTAGTTTTATATACAAAACTATTTATCTCGAAAAAAAACTGTACTATACTTATGAAACTATATTATGCTACTGATATAGGGCAAAGTACAGGTTTGCGATGATGTGCGATGTACGACTAACTACTCTTTGTAGTTGACTAGAAAGGAAAATCTATGTAGTGCGCTAAATTTACTGCTCGTTTAAAAAGCCTATCTATATAACAAACATTAGGAGTCACGCCATTTTTTCTCAAAAAAATCCCTTTTCGGTTTTTCCCATTTGTTTGTCTTGCTACAACTATATACCAGAGTATATTGCTTTTCTATCTAATATAATTGTATGTTTATCTATTTAACCCTATTAAAAGATGTATTGTGTGAAGTATATATACATGATAATGCAGAGAGATCATAAAAATTGATTCTGAATCTTTAGACTTCTCTACTGTATTCAAGCATAGAGTCGTTTCTTTGTTTGCATTATTTATTTTGCATAATCAGGCAAGCAATTTTTCTAATGCTCGCTCATGGCTTTTGTAACGGTAACAGTTATTTTGCATGATGATATATAACGATGATTGGCGGTTTTACTCTCTATTTATTTTATTGTGTCAATTGACATGAATCAACGTATGTAATTTTTAATTTCAAAACGCTTTCAATATATGTATAGTCAAAATGCATCCAAAACTGAAAATAAACCAAAACACAGGAAAAGGACATTACGATATTTTAAAATTTCATAGACGACAACGTACAATACACGCCCATAAACACACGCAGATTGATCATACAATACACACTCCGTATTCCAAACGGAGATGGTTAGGAGAAGACAGCCTCTAGACAAGAAACTGGAATTTAAAGACATCTCTACAAATCATTAGGCATAGATATAAAAACGTGAATGTATCCAAAAATACAAACTGGCATAAATATAAAAAATACACTTAAAAATATAACGAGGTGTTCGGTGCCAATGTCAATTGCATCATCATCACCATCATCATCGTAATCATTGTAATATATTATACGGAAATACACAATATTGTAATCGGATATTTGTATTTGTACAAACTATCTTTCACAGATGTAGTGTTCATGTTAGGAAACTAGTAAAAAGGAAACAATGTAACAAGTTGGTTTCAGTTCTAACTTTTAATCTTGAACTCATTCTACGGTCATCATTACTAGTTATCTATCATAGACTTGTCGGACACTTACACAGGATTTGTTGTGATTTTAACATATAGATAGCATTTTCTTATTTTTTGTATTTATTACTTTCCTTGTTCAAGAAAGCAGAATAATGATTTTATAAGGTCAATACTAAATTTGCACTTTTGGAACAGTCTCTTTATAAAAAAATATACACTGGATTTGAAATTTTATAAAAACTATTTCAGGAAAAGGATTATGATTACAGAAGGAAGCGTCTTAAAAAACTGAAATCATTGCCTTTCTTTCTTACGATTTGGAAAATAAAGTATATGTCTATCAAAAACTTATAAAATTGAGATTGCGCCTTTCACTCTATTTGTATGTACTAAACTAACGTTTTGAACGTATATATTAACTATCAATAGAAAATGTAAACAAACGAACATCGAGGCTTTATTCGTATGATTATAAAAAGCTAACTGCAGAGTAATTGAATTTGTCAACTCGCCTGAGGAAAGTAGCCAAAAATTATCGCAAAGTTGAGTAGCATTTTACTTTTTTCTGCAAATATTTTCTGCAATTTTTTAAATGGCAAATAAGCTATTTTAGTAATATAAATACTGTTAGTAGTAAAAGGCACGCTGTTCTTTAATTGACATTAAATGGACACAAACTGATTGTTGATATTAATATGTAAGTATATTGAGTAGTTTATTTATAATCTAATACACTAAAAAATAAACAACATAGTGAGCATATTCCTACCTGTTCTTTGCGCACTGGATATTAATTACAGTAATTACCGTATGTTCATGAGTATTTACTTCATAACAAACAAGGCACTGATGATGGTATGAAAAAATATTTTTTTCCGTATATTTGTGGTTCTTCTCTCATACACGTGTAGATAGTTTATATGTTACGTGTCGCCTCCCTCCAATTATTATAGAATAACGGTTTATTAAACTGATAAAAAGAACTGTCATATACTAACTTAGCATTGCCACATAACCGTTATAATATATTAAAAATCAGATATCTAGACTAATCTAGAGCAAACTACGTGTAGCAACTAGAAATTGGTATAGCACCGCACTTGGGTGTGTCCAACATCTGCAAAAATGAACTTCATTCTTGCATACAAAGAAACGGTGTTTATTCGAAAGTGACAACACAAAAATTTAATTAAAAAAATAATAATTCCGTAGCGGTCATGAGATTGAAGTAGGAAGGGGTTTTTCCATGTAAAAAGATAATAAAATTTTCTTCTTCCAAGTCAAACAAATTCTTTAGTTTTTAAACCAATTTGTTTGTGATGGTTAGTAGTTGAGTTGCTTGTTCTTAACTAAACAGACACTAACGTTTCCGGTTATTTTTATGCCAATGCAAACCCCAATATGTTTTGTCATTTTCAATCACAAATAGACTAGAGAAAATAACTAATCATTATGAACTCCGTGAATATTAAAGTAGCCAACCTTTTTTTTACAATATGTGATGATGTTTTGGATCCATATACCTGGACATGAATGTATTGTCGACTTGTCGAATCAGGAACGTTTAAAGTATAAAATACAACTTCCGTTTTCTAAAAACTACTCTTCTGACGGTAACTTTTTTGTCACGCTTGGAGGGAAATACTAGGAGAACCCTTTTCGGTTTGAGAATTAATTACTACTAGTAGTAGTATATTCCCACGAGTGCTCTGAACTTAACATTACATAGCCATATATTAACATTGCTAAATTAAATCACATTATTACATTGCATGCACTCGTCTTGATGAGTTTTTTATGTAAATCATTTATTTATGTTGCTGCAATGTACTTGTACTTTTAAACGCTCGCTGTTTCAAATTTCGGTAGCGTCTAAAAAGGATAAATTTGCAACGATTTTATCAAAGTGATGGTTAAACTAAGGATTCAACTGTTTCGATAAACGTATTTCTGCTAATTTCTAAGAAATTGTGTATAATTACAAGTTTCTTATCTTAAATAGACAAAAATCATTAATGTATTTAACTAATAGTTAAAAGTAATTATTTTACCATCTTTATCAGAGGACACGTTAAAAGATTATTATGATTGTGATTTTTGATTAACTATCATAAGTCGACACACACAAGTTGCTGTATTTCAATGTGAATGCAAATTTTAAACTACATGTATTTACAAAGTATATAATTGTACTACATATATTTACTTCTGAATGTTTTAGGTATACACAAAGTTATTAGTATGATTTCAGGAGTTCATTACTAACCATTATTATTGTAATATTGTAACTATTCTACTTGTACATATGTCTGTATGTAAAATTATTAAGTACGTGTACTCGATAAAGCATATTGATGAACCATTGTTGAAACAACCGTATTTACTTATTACTATTTATTACCTACATATTTAGCATGTAAGAAACAACTATATTACTGATTGACAATGTCAATTTGACATTTAAAATAATAAAAAAAGTACATGAAAATGATGAACACAACGGAAAAAGATGAATACAATAGGTGGCTGGTCTCTTTACCGTCTTTATCCACAGCAAAATTTTACCGCATTAATGTAATACGGTGCAACAGTAAAATGTATCATAACTGTCGTGAGTACATAATCGATATACACATAACAGATAAAAGTTTAATATGCATTACTTATCGTTAGATTATCCAAAAATACATCTTTCATTTATTTTCATTTTACCTATGCAGTAAATTGCAGTAATGCAAAGTGCACCACTTTTGGCACAAAAGCATCTTGAAAAATCATTGGCGATAAGTGACGATTACTTGACGACTCCTACAAAGAACAACTATAGATAGGTCCATGTTTGTACAAACCTAAACCCCTGCAGACTTATAAAAAGAAGACTC